>SNQJ01S0017922.1:44007-60608 GCA_010110895.2 Picea sitchensis | reverse complement strand
GTTAAGTACTCACAATGATTGAAATAGTGACACCATACCTAGTTAATTGGAATACTTACTCTTAATATTGAAATGATAACTTTTGATTGGTTGTGATTAGGAAAATTATTTAACATATTAAAACATCTTCATTAAAAACCTATCTACAATTAAAAGCCTAATTATGAACATTTTCAATAAATGTAAAACTATAGTCTAACGAACAAAGTACATTATCCAAGTTTGTGATGAGTATATCAATGTATGTACATTATCGAAGTAGACGGCTGATCTACTCGACCGATGATGTTTATATAATTTACTCGTATACTTTGGAGGAATAATTCCTTCGTGAATCATGTTGTATTTACAACCAATATCAAACAAAAGAGAACTTTTGATTTCTATTTTATAAAAAAAAAGTCTCCGGTCACATCGATTCGATTACTCGGGTAAAACTTGGCTTAACTCAATTGGTTTTACTGCATAGGTTCTTTAATTGTTGTTTGGCTCGGCTATAATACCACCCTCGACTTTTTCTCTGGTTATAAATTTTTTGGCTCTTGCTAGATATTTTACCATATACATGTAGAGAATGTGAATAATATTCTGTAGGAGGACAGTTTAATCAATTTTTTCATAAGTGTTGGAGTTAGCCAACGAAAATAGTCGACGATTGATGGGTAGATGGTAGGGAGCCGATCAAATTCAACGAAGTGTTTCGAACGGGAAAGAAAAATCATCGATGGTTAATCATCGATGGTTGATGAGATGATGGTTGGGCATAAAAAATTCAGTGGTGTTCAGGTCATCCATGAAAATCGGTCGATGGTCGATGGAGAAAAGAGGGTGAGAGTGTGTCATGAAAACTCAACATCCACATGTCGTTCCACGAAAAACAAATTGACACCTTAGGATGATGTGCCATGCCACGTCAACATACACACATCACGCCACATCAACATTTGCCACATCATCCCAGAAGTGGCCGATGGAGAACGTGGATAACATCAATCTCCCAAAGGAGAACAACTCAAATTCCATGTGATTGGAGATCGACACTTCCAATTTAATGGTTGTTAACATTGCGGGAAGATTTTGAGGCCATAACCGATGTTTCTAGCCAATTAAAACCAATGAAAATAGAGTGTACCAAGGTATAATATGTATTTGTATCTCAAAAAAAAGAACTTGGAGAGAGTTATCCAATGAACTATTACAAGCATAAAATCGAGCTCGTATGAGAAAGTTACAACCAAAATAGTAAGAATAAAAGTTTGGCACCAGATTTCTTCTAGAGGGCATAACTCATTGCTCAAAAGTTTTTTTGGGGCACAAGAGGAGTCTATAGAAATCTTATGATCCATAGAAGACAACCATGGGGCCATATTTAGGATCTAGGCATGTAAAAATGCATGGGAATAGAAATAAGACACTATAGACAATATAGCAATATTGTCACTCAACCATAGGCCAAAGCCACCCCCGAGCACCTTAACCTTGATAAAGAGAATAATTACAGAATAAACCCTATAACCAGTAGCCAATCAATGTAGCGTACCTCTCTCCAAAGCTAACACACAAGGAAAAAAGTCCAAACCATAACCAAGACAAAGTCCAACCCTAAAACCAAAAATACAAGTTGCAGTTGCTGCAACTGCAACTACTGAGGCTTGGAAACTTACTAAATTTATGCAGTGCACACTAGATTTTTGCAGTTGCGAGTTGTGTGTGCACAAATGAGCTATGGAATCTTTTATTTATACTTCTTTTTCTTAATTGTCTAGGTCGACTTCTCTTTCTGGAGGCTAAAGACTCAATATTAATTATTTTCTTTAGCCGACATGTGTTGTAGGATTATGTCCATTGCTTCAGGGCTTCTACTTGCTTCTCGAAATATTCTATTCTTGTCAGGTTTACACTTGGAGGTTAATACCTCCCACGACTACCATAATATCAACATTCATTAGTAATTCCTGCATCATTTGACTAACATATCATCTCCCACATCAAAATGATATAGTAATGTTTTCTACATTGTGTTCTAAATAGCATGTTGTTTGGAGGCTGCAAGTACATTTGAATTTTAAAGTAGGCGGTTTTTCAAAAAAGTTTAAGAAATTAGCATGAATACGACCATAGTTTTCATTCAGAAATAGATCAATATAATCTATCCATCCATGAAACATAGTTGTGCATTCCCCCAAAACATGGTTAATCATGAAGACAAAGTGTACACACTTTAGGTTCACAAAACAAAAACTAAACTACATGTAGAACGCTGGGAATGCCCCCCCGTGAACCTGCAACTGGTAATGGTTCTGAAGGATTATACTTATCATTTTTCTTGTTTGATTATTTTTAGGCATGCCAAGAAAAAAATGAAGAAAGTCCATGAAACACTTTCATCTCAGATTCATCAATCCATCCAGGATGCAAAAGGGAAATGCCCATCATAGATATAAAATAAATGACAGGATTGAAGCTGTCACAGTTCCTTCCCACAAGATTCTACTTCCACATGCAAAACCCACCCAAAGAAGGAAATTATTCTTATATCCAACGGCAAGGAAGAAGTATTTGGAATCCAAAATAATAGAACAATTTCATAAATCTAGTTCACGGGCTCTATCAAATGAAAAATAGAATACAAGAAATAACTATTGAGTATTTCGAATGAAAGANTGTATCCCCCACTAATAGGGGAATATGAACTAGAGAAGCAGATTAAAAAAAAAAAGTACCTTGATTACAACCTCTTGTTCGCACTATTGTAGTTGAATAGGAAGTTCATGCTTCAAAATGTTGACACAATGAACAGGGTTGGAATCTCATATGCTAGCAGATTAAAAAAAATTGATGAATTTCTCGAGTCCAACACCATGATATAAATTAAAGTGGTAAGTTGATTGAAATTACATTTACAATAATATTTTTCAAGATGGAATGTGCAGGTGCATGGTGGCATAAAATATAAGTATATATGTTTCTTATCGAAGCCATAAAAGATCAATTTTATTTAATGTAATGAAGATTTGAGCAAACAAATAGTCATTGGAAAGGTCTTGAGGAGAAGAAGATATTTATCCACCTATACATCTGATTTAGGGAGTGAAATTTTCCATAAATTATTAAAGAAATGTCTGTAGCAGTAAAGGAGTAGAAATTGCAACATGTAAATGTTGTAACGCTTCACTCAGAAATCAGATCTATCCATGAGTTTAGCCCTTGGAAAGTTGTTTCAGAGAAAAATGCATCTGATCAATTATATTTTTATTTGGTGCATTATGTCCTTCATAAATTTGGATAAACAATAACATGTATTCTATATGATGCAATGTTTTATGTGATGCATGTTCTAACAATAATTATTACATGCACATTTCTTGTAGCATTAGGGATACATGGAATAAATTTTGGTTCTTATATGAGGAATGGAGTTATGGATGATTCTCATGGATCTTATATCCATGAGGAAGAGATTAGAAGTCTTCATGTCATCATGAGAAATGGTGATATAGATTCAAATGGTAGAAGAGGCAGGAAGGAGCCACTGTGAGGATCCTACATAGGGAAGTGTGGAGCTATAGAGATGATAATGAAAGGATTATGAAGTCTTAAGAAGAGATACTTCAGACCCTGAATATGTTCCACAAAAAAGTCAACAACGAATTTGTAACCAAGAGAGAAAGTAGTGCTAGACAAGTGTCAGCATCCAAATCCCAAAGCAAAAGGGATCATCATGGGAATGATTGGCAATCAAGAAGGATGAGTAGGCACCATCATTCATGAAGAAAATCCATTAGAAGAACTCATCCAATTTCAGGGTCAGGGATCATCCCAAGTGTGTCTCATGTTAGGAGTAAAATGAGAATGCCTAAGGAAGACATCTTTCAAGGTGAGCTCAGGAAAATCAAGTACCAATTTTCAATGGTGAGAAAAGGAAAGGAGAGGAGGCCAAGACTTTGCTATTGAAAATGAAGAAATATTCTCAATTGCATGACTACCTCTCAAGGGTAGAATCTAGAATTTCCACCTACCACTTGCAAGGAAAGACAACCATGTGGTGGGATCAGCTTAAGCAAGTGAAGCACCTTTATGATAAGAGGATCTCATGGAGGCGGTTCAAAGGATATTTCCAAGAGAAATATTTTTCCGAGCATTATTATGAAAGGAAGATCCAATATTTCTTTGAACTCAAGTTGGGAACCATGACAATGAGGGAATATGAGAAAATGTTATTTGAGTTGTTGAAGTATGTTGAATTCATAAGGGATGAGAAGGTAAAAATCCAAAGTTTTGTAAGTGGGTTACCCTCCTTCTACAATGACAAGATTCAATATGATAACCCCAATACTTTGGAGGAAACCACAAGGATATCAAGGAAAATTTATGACCAAAGGAGAGGAAGGCCAATTTTTTAAAACAATTGGAATGAAAAGATGAAGGGGGAAAATGATCAAAGAAAAAAATGTTTTAAGACACCCTTTTTCAAGAAAAACGCCCAAGAAAATCAACAAGGTCAATCAACCCAAAATGAGTACAAGATCGTCAGGGACTGCCCTCATAAAGGAGAAAGAATAAAGACTTTGAACAACATTTAGGATGATGAACCAGTGGAATACATGGGAGTAAACATGCCAAGTATTTGTGTAGCCCTGGAAAACAAAAAAGTGGAATATCAATCCCCCATAGTTGAAGTGGAAGGAAAGATTGATAATCATCCCATATAAATATTAATTGATTCTGGAGCTATTCATAGTTACATAAACTCTAACATTGTTGAAAGGTTTCACTTACAAAGGAGTAATCATAATAAATCTTGGTTAGTTCAGTTATCGACATGGGTTAAATATTGTCTGATAGACATGAATGGACTCATCACGAAGGTAGATGTAAACATCACACCATTCGGTTTAGATGATTGTCTAACTAGCATGGATTGGTTGGAAAATCACCATGATGTCCTAGACCGTTACAACAAGACAATCACATGTCTTGATGAAGAAGGGAAGGAAGGCAAGGTTAAAGGAATTCCAAGAGTTGTAGCTATTATAGAGACTAAAACTATGTAGTTGAAAAAGAGTTTCAAAAAGAGATGTCATATTTTTGCAGACCATACGGAAGAGGTACCCAAGGATAAAGTGGAAATCATTGAATACCATCCAGCCTTGAAGGATTATGAAGATGTTTTTAGGGAAATCCCAATATTTCCACCAAAGAGAAACATTGACACCTTTATTGATTTAGTGCCAAGAGCTTCCTTAGTATCCAAGACACCTTACAGAATGGGCACACCAAAATTGAAAGAGTTCTAGATGCAACTTGAAAATTTATTAAAGAAGGGGTACATACACCCAATTGCGTCACCTTGGGGATCCCTGGTTCTTTTTTATGAAGAATAAAGATGTAACCTTAAGGATGTGTATTGATTTCAATTAGCTGATTAAGGTCACCATAAAGAACAATTATACTTTTCCAAGAATTGATGACTTAATTGATCAATTAAAAGATGATTTTTTTTTTTCAAAGATTGACTTGAGATCATGTTATCATCAAGTAAGGATAAAAAAATAAGACATCAACAAAACAACATTCAAGACAATATATGGGCATTATGAATTCATGGTGGTACAATTTGGATTATCAAATGCCCCATTTGTTTTCATGTTCCTATTAAATGGGATGTTCAGGGAGTACCTAGACAAGTTTGTGATTGTTCTCTTATATGATATACTTGTCTGCTCTAAGTCAAAAGTTGAGCATGAGAAACATTTGAGAATTGTGTTGCACATTTTAAGAGAGCACAAATTTCTTGCTATCATAAGTAAGTGCATATTCGATCAAAAGAAGATTCATGACTTGGGGCATATTATTTCAGAAAAAAAGATAACAGTTGGTCCTGAGATGACAAAGGCCATTAGAAGATGTCGAGCACCAAAGAAAGTGAAACATATTAATTGATGGGGAGACAAAGATAAGTTATTATGTTCATCCAAGAAATAAATAGTTGATTAGTTAAAGGATAATGAATATTATTTTTCTCATCAACATGATTAAGGTTGATTCAACCATGCATACTATTATGGAGAGTTCCAGTGACTATTACTTGAATACTTGCATCCATTACATATTTTGTGGGAACTCCCCAAAGGTTAATTATTACTTGAATAATTGCATACATTGCATCTTTTGTGGCAACTCCCTAAAGCTTAATTGGTCAATATAGAGAGGAAGAAATGACAAAGTAATGCTCATGAATGAGTATGCATTATGAGTTCTCGTAAAGATTATTTGTATAGTGGATCGTCTGGATGGTAGAGGATTAGGAGCCAAGGGAAATTATATAATATAGATAGTGTCGATGTGAGCGTAGAAGTGGAGAGGATAATGAGGTGATGTGAAAGGGGAGATGAGGATCCTTGTAGGGTCATAGCGAATGAAAGAGGTTGGATGTTAAATTGTAACTAATAATTACATTGAATATGATTATTATGACATAATCATCGGATTACTTATAAATATTCCATTGTAAGGGGAATCAATATATAAAGTGATCTACTAACTTTTTGTGATGCCATTTGGAATGTGTGGAGTACAAAACTAGATGCACACTATTATGCTATAGACAACTTTATGGAATTCGAGGGTGTTGTGGTAAAAGATGTCTAAAATAATTACTATACTCTTGGGAAAACTAGAACATTAGATGATATCAAAATAGATATTATTTGGGAGTTTGAGAGGCCCGAGTTGGAAAAATAGTGTGTAAGAGTTGAGAAAATTAGAACATTCTAACATAAAAAAAAATATTTGGAAGTTTGGGAGGATCAAGATGGAAAAATAGAGTGTCAACAAGTTAGAGATTAAGAGAAACCATGTAAATATATTTGAGGATGATCATAGATTATATGAGTTGATAATTCAATTGACATACACCATTTATGAAGTTAAGAATATACAATGGTTCATTGATAACTATCTCCTCATGTTAGGACTCTTTTATTAGTCCCTTCCTAAAGGCAACAGGGACTATTGTATCTGATTTATAGTTTTTGCATTATAACTTTCCTAATATTCGAGCTTAGAATATATAAAAATATTTAATATATCGAGCATAAAGTCAACTAATGTTATTGATTCTATAACATTATTTTTTTAACATTAGTTGTTAGGATATAATAACACAAAATAAAATTATTGTTTGCAACAGGGACTATTGTAAATGATTTATAGTTTTTGCATTACAACTTTCCTAATATTCGAGTTTAGAATATATGGAAATATTTAATATATCGAGCATAAGGTCAACTAATGTTATTGATTCTATAACATTATGTTTTTAACATTAGATGTTAGGATATAATAACACAAAATAAAATTATTGTTTTTTTGGTTTTTCAGAGTTACATAGTTGTTTCTCTTAAGTTGCCACCTTCTCAAACATTGCTAATGTATGGTGTCCAGACATTGCCATTGTCTGGAAGTTGGCATGATAGTCGTGTGTTTCACTGCCAAGCTATCAATAGGTGACTGCCTACTAACACATTCACTTTAAATATCATAATATGAAGGATATATTCTTTGCAACCATAGGTTTCAAGGTGGATGTATATGAAGGTTGTATTCTCTCCAACAAGTGGTTTCAAGGTGGTCGTCCACAATGGTAATTGTTTTTATCAAAAGGCCACTCTACAATTGTACAAATTTTCCTTCAATTTTTTTATACGTTAGTTAAACTTGAAACAATTTTTCCTATTTTTGTATACATTAGTTAAACTTGAAACCAATTTTTTCATGTGATAGTAACAATGAATTATTTTTTCCTATGAATTCTTCTCTCAACCTGAGAGACCGTTCCATGAGATCCTTATTCACTCTAGAATCTAGTTGTATGAACTCCATCCTAATCAATAGGACTAGAGATTTGAAAATTTTCTAATATTTGCATGAACATGCAAGTTTTTATTATGAAATAACAAGCTTTAAAAAACTAAATTTACATAGTAAAAGAACTGCTACACGATATCTATAAATGTTAAATGGAACTGGAAATTATGTGACCCGATGATGATTTTGTTTTTTAGTTTACATGGTTGTCCCTCTTGAACTGCCACATTGTCGTGCACGTTGACAGACATGGGAAATGTTTGGTTGTTATCATGTTGTTGTTTTTTAATTTACATGGTTGTTTTTCAATTGACACGTTTCTAGACATGGGAAATGTATGGATGTTAGCATGTTGTGGCATCTGCAACCAGAGGTTTCAAAGGTGGAGGTCCATGAAGGTAAGTCATTTTATCACAAATCCACTCTGCAATTTTTCATGCAATATTTTTATACGTTAGTTAAGCCTAAAACATATTTTTTCATGTGACAATGAAGAATGAAGAAGCACCCCACCTACCTTTCAAAATGCAAGTTGGTGGGAAATTGGCTGATTTTTGGCTCCCTCTCGTATTTCACCTGTCAAGCTATTGTTCCAGAGGTGTACAAGACCTAAAGTTTTCAATGAAGTTATCTCCTTAGGAATGGTTCCTATCAGATATATACTCTCCAAGTCTAGAGCAGTTATGAATGTGAGGTTCCCAATCTTAGTAGGAATCCCCCTAGTCAGTTGATTTATATATTGTAGTGATTGTTTCAATTTTGGGAAGTGCATGATCTCTTTAGGAATAGGTCATGTGATATTGTTATATGTTAGCGTTGTAGCAACCCATCGCACAATATCCACTTCCTCTCGAAAATCTGTTTGAATAGGCTGACTTTCCTGTCAAAATATCTAGAAACACAATTCCATAGCTATATACATCACTCTTCTCATTTACTCTATTAGAAAATCCATATTTTGCAATAAAAACAAATAGATTACCATCTGTATAATAAAAATAAATATGTTACCATCCATATATTAAGAGAATTTTAGAGAATAAAAAAACTCAAGTTTCTTAATGTCCAAGGAGAAAGTGTAGTGCGCTATTCATCCTGTATCAAGTCCACTCATTCTCATGCTAGTCACTACTAATAGCGTGATTGACCAAAATTATATTGGTTTTGACATCTATCAAAATGTAATGGTCTATGCAACTGCACGATTCTTTAAGCTAAGAACTAATGTATCTATAAAAAGTTAAAAGTAAAAAAGTATGTTTTAATCAAATACATCCCCTCACTAAGGATTTTGACTTGAATGACCATACAATGAAGAAAATATTTAACATTTTTTTTCTAGAAATGCCTAGAATGCTACAAAATATTTCTTAATTTGAGAGTGATTGAAAAGTAGACATATTATGAAAACCAACAATATGATTACCATGGGCAATGTATCCAAAAGAGCCTAGGACACTTGAAATTGTGTACCCCATGGGTTTTATGTTATCAAGGATCTTTGCAATTCCAAAATCAGGTAAATGTTGTGCCAACTCATCATCAAGAAGAATATTCTCTAGAGTTATATATTGATACACAATGGGGGCTATACAATTTGGTGCAAGTAAGACAATCCATAAAGAGTTCCAAGTGCAATATCACTGCCTCTCAACAAGACACCTAAAATAGAACCTAATGTTTCTACCTCAGTAGCAAACCCATGATCATGGTGGAGTTCCCTATATCTCTTTACAGTCGTCCTTTAAATAGCTAAAACCCCACCATTCCTTAGGAAAACTTTGTAAACTTAGATAGTGCCTCCATGACCAATCACATTTTATGTGTGCAAAATGCTCAAAATCTCCCCTTTATCAAATATCAAATGTTCAAATGGAACTACGTTCCATTGAGAGTTTACAAGCAAATTGTATTTGATATGTCGTAGCTTATTATTGATGATGATGGTGGTGGAAACATAGGCAATTTCTATACATCTAGCTATAAATAAGCAAATAATTCACACAAGATCTAATGTCCTGGAGATGGATCGTGTTGTGGATCTGAAACGTCGACATGTAATAATGAATACTATGGTTCTTCCGAACATTTTTGAACAAAACTCCCACCACAGAAATATTAATCCTAAGATCTATGTGACTGGTTCCAGTATTGGAGCTGTTAGAACACATATAATTTTGAGCTTTTGAGATATATATATTTTACCTCTTAGAAATAAAATTTTAACCAAAAAAGCAAAAAACCTAGAAAGCGACCTTTTAAAATTTAAATAAATCCATTGGTTCCTATTTATCAATAATGTTCTTACAATATCTATCGGCAATGAGTTACTCTAATTTGATCGAATGGTCCTAATGAAGTCCCAAAAATAGCCACTCGTGACTTTTCCTGAAGGACTTATGGACACGAGTCACAAGACACTTGTCCTTTAAAAATCCTTTCTTGTGTTGACACATGTCATTAATTTTTGACATTTACGTCGAATGATTCACACATTTCACACATTTTCAAGTGACACGTGGCACCTCTTTTTTCTTGACATGCCATCAGAATGACGTCGTCTCTACCATGTCACTCCAAGATATTTCTCTTCGAGAGTTCTTTATTTCACAATCCCTCGATTATCAAAGTGTCAAAGTAAAGTGATTACAAAAAGTAAAAAGGGTTTTAAAGGAATTAATAAAACAGTTAACAACTTTAATTAGTCATGATTGAGTGTTAATTAATCACTTCACAATTTCTAATTTCATAAAGTTTCCCTTGTGCTATATTCAAAACTTCGAAATTCCAAACTTTCAAAATACTTCAAGTTAATACAACATTTTAAAACATGATTAATTAAGATATAAAAGTGATTAATTGAGAGAACCTACAAGTAATGTACAAGATTTCCCCTACCCTTAAATACACTTACAATGCCACATTTCTTCTAGAGTTCGAGAGAAAGGAATGCACTCAATACAGTATAAATGTTCATGATATAGTCAAGACATGGTGGGGACATTCGGAAAAATTCAGAGCCGACACTCAGGGTATGTATGCCACAACATCTTTAGATGCTCATATGTTGTATGTAGTCGTGATGATCTGTCGCCTATTTGGGAAGAAGAACCCTACACATTTTTGAGTTGAGTGGGTAGCCATCATGAATGAGGTAGCTAAGGGTTATACCTTCAATTAGGATAAAATGCTATCCGATAACTTGGACAAGGAAATCGCTGAGTATAAATCAGAAAAATCAAATGGAAAACCTTCTCCTTTTTACATGTAAGCATATGTTATGGATGCCATTTGTTTCATGACCCCTTTTCCCCTGATGAAATGGAGTTGGACCCCGACTAGTTCTGAGCCAATTCATTTCTACCACTCCAATTTATGGGAGGAAAACGCCAAAGATTTATTTTTCGAAATCTATCACAACATTGTGGTACTTGTTCACATAGCTATCTATGGTCACCCACCACCCCACATTTCAGAAAGGATTATGGGGAACTTAGGTACACTTGCAAACTAGTTCATGGGGAACTTAGGTACATCTAGAGCCATGAATAATGACTTGAAGCACCACACATTATTTTTGGAGGGTATCCTTGGCCTTTACGAAAGGATGTTAGTGCCCTCACAATGTTTTTAACATTAATTATGGGTCTCAAGGTATTGATATGGTTGAGGGTGGGATCCTAAGCATTAACCAAAGTATAAGTATTCTACACATCTAGGGAAAACCTTGATGCCTAAAACCACCACATCCAACCTATCGAGGTTTTATGCAACTTCTATGGCTCTTGGGTCTTGAATGACACGTAAAACCACTGTACATGAACTCTTGAGGGGATATTTGTCCTTCAAGTGGAGATGTGGGAATCATTAGGAGATTTCAAGCACTAGGTATAAGTCTTGCGTTTTGGACATGACTAAGAGAGGAATCCTAAGCCTTATTTTTAAGGAAGATTGAGGTATCATGGCCAAACAATGACATGTTGAACCACCACAAAGGACCTCTCGAGGGTATCCTTGGTTTATGGATGGGGATCATCAACGTTATGACATTTTTAACATTAAGTATGAGACTCTATACCTTGCATATTCTTAGGGGAAAAACCTAAGAGTTAGACTAACAACAACATGTTGAACCACCACAATGGACCGTGTTGAACCACCACAATGGACCGTTTGAAGGTCTTCTTCATACTAAATCATATTCTACTGAATACTAAGGTAAAACTTTGTAGCTGAATACTGAGGTAAAACTTCGTCAATGAATACTAAAGTAATACTTCCCTTGTGTGAATGTTTTTTTGGTTTATTTCACCGTAAGGACTTTTAAAAAAATGTTTTTTTTTTTTAAATGTATTTTTTTACTTTTTTTTTCATTCCAACCTCTTTGACAACTCTTAACCTTTAAAACCAAACAAAATGCAGTGCACACGAAAGCCGGCAATGTTTCACGTCCTGGCCAGAAAAGGTGATATTATCTGAAATTTGGCTCAGTTGCCAAATTATGATCTTCTACGGTACGACGGTCCACGGCTCAATTGACACCGTTTCACATGTATGCTTCGTTTAAATGTGGCACAGTCAAACTTATTTCGAAAACGCTCTCCCCCATTTGACGGATACGGGTAGTCTTTAACCCTAAGCTAGAATTGAGTCTAGCTACCCATACTCATCTCATATCAGAAAAAATTCATACACAGAAATCCTCAACCTTCTAGACAAAACAAGCCAGAGATGTCTAACGAAGTAGAATTCGATTCTCAATCAAGTACGACAGCTACCTTGCTTCTTGGAGGTGACCCAAGTCACAGAGAGAGTGGCGCTAAAATTACTTTGGAAAAATTGAGTCGAACTGAATGGGTTCTTGCTGTGAAGCTCCATGGCTCGACGATATTTACCTATAAACCACCAGAGCGGAAAATTAGCATGACGCAAGTACAAATGGTCCCAATAACAGCGGGACAAATAGCTGGCCGGCCTAATCGTTATGCTAGTATTTGGTCAGGTACCGGACAAGATTGGAGATTGGAATTTACTGAAAAGAACGGATGGATTCTGTTCGGGAATATGCACCAGGAATGCTACAATCGAAATCAGGTGGCTTCTTCAGTGAACGACATTCCAGTAATGCACCAGGAATGCTACAATCGAAATCAGGTGGCTTCTTCAGTCAAGGACATTCCAGTACCAATTGTACGTCAAATAGATGATTATAATTTGACTACTGTTGGTATTCCTTTTGAGCGTCCTATGAACTACATCAAGACACCAAATGACCAAGTTAGCAGGGCTTTGGCGTCTGATCGCATTGTTTATGACATGGAGTCTGATGATGAAGAATGGCTTCGCCGATTCAATAGTAGTGTTGCTGATAGTGATAGCAAGGAAAGTATTAAAATCGCTGAAGATGCTCTTGAGGAAGTGATCGACAGACTGGAGAAGGCTGCTTTCCTGAAGAAGTGTGACTGTTTGACTGTAAATGATGCACTTGAAGTTTGTTCTGGATCAGCAGAAGTGGACGTTTTGACATTAATACATGCTCATTGGATGGAAAAGAGGAAGATAAAAGGCACAGCATTGGTTCAGGAATTTCAGGTGATATTAACTTGACCATTCTCGTCCATATTAATCAATATTATTAATCAATATTTACAGCGTATATTTATTGACAATGGGCAGATTTAATAGGGGTTTAGTGCTTAATAAGTTTTCTATGGACAGGATTAAATATGGCTGGAATATTCTTAGTAGTCACACAAAATAAATAGCTGTGAACTCAAACGTTTATTTGTTAATCAATAATAAAATTTAATATAGTCTTTTAAAAATTCTTTTCATCTTATCAGCCTTTCCGCGTTGATCAGCCACAATTATGTAACTGTGCTAGTATATTAACCAATGGAGAAGTCATCTCTTCCATGCTTGACTGAACATTTTTCTTTATTACCGTTGGTCTACTTTTCATATTGCATACAGTATGATATTTTAAATTTTAGCGTTCACCACTGTACATACATCTCCATATTATATTTTTATACACTAACAAACGTTCACCTCTGTACAGATATCTTCATCCAAGCGCGGAAGGAAGCATAGAGGAAACAACTTTACAATGGGGTCGTCCAATATACGTAAAAGTGTTAACTTTTTCAATGGGCAACGTCCTGTTATGCAACATTGCGAAGCTGGAACGTCAAACAGTAAGTAATTCTTCTATGTTGTGTTATTATTATTTTATCATTAAACAATTTAAACAGTAAGTAATTCAGAGAGGGGAGATTTCCCCAAACTCCCCACAAAATCACACAGAATTACGTTAAATTTACAATTGTTTTTCTAATTGTTTGGTAGACATTTCTCTCTATTGAACTACTAGCAAATGAGACTGTTCTTATTTATCAGTGAGTGCAGTTGCTGATAATTCAGATGAAGAGGCCGAGGCTGCGGCAGATCTAAAAGTTATAAGAGCTGCACGTTCTGCAAGAGAAGATGCTGCAGTAGATCTGAAATCTACAAGAACTGCACGCAGGGAAGCTACAGGCTCTGCAAGGAAATATGCTGCACTAGATCTGGAAGCTACAACAGCTGGACGCTCTGTAAAGGACGCTATAAGAGCTGCACTCTCTGCAAGGGAATATGCTGCAGAGAAACGTGCCGAAGCTGAGAGGCTAATGCGGGTTGCAGATTTGGCAACATACAAAGCTGTGAAATTTACAAAGGAGGCGGAGTTAATCAGCGTAATTGAAAAAGCAAGATCGCTTGGTTGTGATAATGCTGAGAACTTTTCTAGTGATATTACTGAAAAACTTCCTACGGATGAAGCATCTACGAGCAGCCCTTCCTCTCAAATGAGAACCAGTCCTTCCTCTCCATGAGGACCAGTCCTTCCTCTCCATTGAGAACCATCCCTTCCTCTCCATGAGGATCAGATTTTCAAAGTGATAGATCATATGTTGCTGACATGAAATTTTCAAGCAACATAGGACTTGCTTGACTTTTCAGTCATATTTCTCTTTTTGTGCTTCGAATTCGGTGATGTATGTTTCTGTACCGACTCGCATTCTGTAAAAATCGATATGGATGCATGCGTTTACGTTTATGCTTTCCTCTAAAGATAAACCCTAAAATATAGGGTTCTATGTATTTTTCATTGTTAACAGTAATTTTATTTTCATATTTTATTTTCATTTTGTAGTTGTAAAGCCTTTTTTATTATTATTAATATTATTTATTTTATTTTGATGTTAGGAGAAGTTTTTCCATGGTGCACATATTTTTACCATGAATTTTGATCCACAGGTATGAAAGGATCATGCTCACACATCTCATCCATCTTCATGACACATTGCGGTACTCTTTATATTGTACTTTCTTGGCTGTTTGATTTTCTAGAAGATTGAACTCTGTACAGTATAGTGCTGTAGGAGTTTGAAATATTTGGTTTCACTTGAAACATTATTTCCATGTACAATTAAATGGTTTACATAGTAGCACAGCCACAAAAGTATGGCTATGAAGGAGGATAGGCTATATAACAGTAAAAAGAAGTAATTTAGATCAAATCTGGTGTGTATTGTGTAAATATTGTTGCTAGTGTTTTGCAATTACAATTGGAAAAGTGCAACACCAAAGGAGGTTTTTAATGAGTTTTGACTAAATAAAAAAAATAAAATGTAGAAGTAATTCCTTCATGAATTAAAATGGAGAAGTAATTCCTTGATAATTAAAATGAGTTATGACTAAATAAAAAGAATAAAATGATTTTAATTATTTTCTTGTTCTCAAGTTTTAAGGTTTGCCTTGCTCTCCATTTATTAAAAAAGTAAAGTTAGTTTTTATTATTAAAAAATTAAGGTTTTTTTTTGTTGTTGTTAATGACCTCCATTTTGTGGATCTCTTCCATTTTGTGGATCTCTACAATAACCTAGACAATGACATCTAAGTCCAATGACATTTAAATAAATCCTAATTAACATCTACCCCAATTAAAGAAACCCAAAGTTAAATGCTTACAATGATTAAAATAGTAACACCATACGTTAATTAGAATACTTACTCTTAATGCTTGAAATTATAATTTTTTATTAATTGTGATCAAGAAAGATATTTAACATATTGAAACATGTTCATTAAAAACTTATCCATAAATAAAAACCTACTAATTCTGAACATTTTCAATAAATGTAAAACTATAATCTAACAAACAAAGTTCATTATCCAAGTTTGTGATAAGTATAACAGTGTATGTACATTATCAAAGTAAACCGATGACCTACTAGACCAATGATGTTTATATAATTTACTCGTATACTTTGGAAGAGTAATTCCTTCATGAATCATGTTGTATTTACAACCAATATAAAACCAAAGAGAACTTCTGATTAAACCAAAGAGAACTTTTGATTTGTATTTTATAAAGAAAGTCTAGCGTCACATCGATTACATTACTCGCGTAAAACTTGGCTTAAGTCAATTGGTTTTAGCATAGGATCTTTAACTCTTGTTTGGCTCTAATACCACCATGGGCAAGAACTTTGAGACATTTTCTCTCGTTATAATTTTTTTAGCTCTTGCTAGATGTTTTACCATATACATGTGGAGAATGTTAATAATATTATGGAGGAGGACATTTTCTATGGAATACGCACATACTTTTAACCTAGAGGGACTTTACATGACAATGATTTGTGCTTAAATGAAATATAATATAAAGAAGTTAATAATGTTTCTTTTGT
>SNQJ01S0017922.1:24940-43951 GCA_010110895.2 Picea sitchensis | reverse complement strand
TAAATAAAAAGACAGGTTCTATTATATTGATATTGCAAAATTACAGAGTTTTATTGAAGTGGTAGTTGTCCCGTCTGGAAAGGAAATCGAGACAGCTGGCCATTCCATGCTAGCTTTCAAATTCAAAGTGTTAGTCTGCCACCCTGCCCGAAGGAAACCAAGGTGCATGGCCAACCTTAGTATTAGTCTGTTCATTACTATGCTACCGCTATCATTGCTATAAGCTAAATGAACGACAACTCTGGTTTGCATCAAAAAAACGTTTCTAACAGGAAACAAACAAGAAAACCTCTTAGCCGGTGTCCTCGTGGTCATCTTTCTCCTTGCCTCGTCTGATTGGGATAGCGTAGACCTGCGCACAAGTGGGGCATTGGCGGCATGGGGTGGCGCTGGAGTAGGCGACGTAAAGCATATCCAGGCGTTGATTGATGTGGATGGCTCTGAAGATTTGGTCATCCACTATGTTGCGTACATCGAAGATTAATTCCAGGTGCTCCGGGTGAAGAAGTGGTGGTTGGTCTTGCGAATTCTACAAAATCCATGCGTCGACCTCCTCTTGGTGTTCTCGCTGCCCATTCTGCTGCTTCATTTCCTTAGGAGGTTCACCGGTTGTAATCCAGATGTTTTCTTCTATGCCTTCCTGTATCTCTTCCTCTACAAAGCATGGTGTGAATTCCTCATCTGGAGTGCCCCTAGGACCGTGTTCAGATCTTGGAGCAGAGGTCATGGCATCCGTTCTGAAGCAAGTGGGAGGATCCCAATTGTCCGGAACCGTGAAGAGGAGGCTCTATGAGTAATTCTAGATGGATTCCTCTAGAGGAATCTCCTCGACATATGCCATGGGAGGCATCCCAATTCCTATGGACTTCCTCGGTCTACTTCTCCTAGCTAGAGTCAGTGCTCTCTCAAATTTCTTGTGCCTTTTCCTTCACGAGTCGGTCACATACCACCCTACGCCTCTGTGAGGCCGCCCCCTTGCTCGTGGCATGCTTGGAAATATAACTATTGCCGGAATGCCCACTGTGAGGTTGTCTCTGTTTGGCTCTGCAACCTTCTGAATCATCCCAAAGTCTCCAAGGCTGATGATAAGGGCGAAAATGATAGCTATGGCCATTAAGGTTGTGGTTTTAATGCTCTGGTCGGTCGTTCTCCTTGTGTGATTGAGAGGCCTCGTCGTATGGTAAAGGCCGCTTGGGTTTGTACCCATCATAAACGACGAGGAGATGGAGGCTGGTGGCCACCATTAATGGCCCCTCCTGGCGCTGCTCCACGTGTTCTTCCCTCTCCGCATGGCACCCCATCCAGGGTAAGTTTTAATATATATTGCTCCTTAAATGATAATGGTTTATTTTAAGTGAATAATGGTAAGACAAGTTTAAATAGAAGGTTAGAATCTAGTGTATGTAGAAATTGTGTTCATTTTATTTAAATGGTAAGTTCTAAGGGTGCTAGTTGAACTTGTAGTAGTGATGAGGGTAATGTTTCTTCTTACTATCACGATAGTAATTCCATTAATTAATAATCATTTTGCATGAATTTTTGTCACTGTCATCAATTTATATACATCAAAAGTAATACGTAATCAACAATCTCTCCATCATCCCTAAAGAGGCAATAATGGAATTACTATCATGATAGTAATTCCTTTATTTAATAAAAAGTTTGCATGAATTTGTATCACTATCATCAATTTAGAGACATCAAAAGTAACAAGTAGTCAATAATCTCTCCATCATCCCTAAAGAGGCAACAATTTCCCTTGAATGTGATATTAGTTGGACACCTAAAATAAAATGTTCCTTGGTCTCAACTTCCTAAAGTCTTCACAATCTACAAATAATCTCCCCATAAGGAAGATGATTGTTGGTCTAAATATTTAGATGGTGATATCACACTCATATTTGGGCCAATTGAAATATATTCGATTGAGACCATTGCCGTTGTTAGTTGGTTCATGAAGCAATCATTATGTTTGATATTCTTAGAAAGATTTCATTATTGAAGGTAAACAAAGGATTGAACCATTGGAGTTTGTGGAGGATTGCATGGGGAAAGAGAGAAAATATAGATAGAAGAGTCTCTCCCACACAACGCTTGAATACATGAAAGATTGGAGTTTGAGAAGGAAATGGGTGATGTTGAAAAGAGTCTCCATCTTCAGTGGGTGAGTCCAAAAATCAAATTTTATAATGACACTAGAATGGTTAGTGCACTTACATTTAATCATCCATTGAAGATTTAAGGTTTGAACTGTAACATCCCCACTGTAATCACCAATTTAATAAATTCTTATGTAGATACAATGTTTGGTTACAACTAAAGCGACGTAATATGAGAATTGTGTTTCTATGTTTTAATAATAAAATGTGATGCCAACTATTAAGGGGACATGGACATAGATGGGGGTTGAATTAATCCACAAGAGAAGGGAGGGTCTAAGATAATTCCTAAGAGGGGTCCAAGGGGGAATTACCCATGTATATTAATTCAACCTATTTTCCAAAAACTTTCTATTGGTAGATGAACCTTCTAACTTCTGATAGAGTGTTCCCAAATCCAATCATTGAATACATGTAAGAGAGTGGGTGTGAGAGGTCACATCCCATAGTTATTGAGAACATGGGGGATGAGTACATCTCAAAATTTTTGTTGCACATCTATAAATAAAAGATAAATGTTTAATCTTATTCATTTGTTACTTTATGAGTTTAATTATTGTGCATGAACTCTGTGTATTTGAAAATAATTTATATGCAGTTGTGCTACATTATTATACTACATTCATGTTGATTTTAGCATGTTATAGATGCATCAAGTGAAAGATAATAGAAAATAGTCGAATTTGTATTTAATTCATAGTCGTAAGTCATAGGAAGTTATTTAGCTAGCATACATTTTGTTTGTATGACTATTCTGCACCATAATATCCCTCAGTTGAGTTGGGGATGTTACATTATGGTATCAGAGCGTCTGGGTCAAACACCAAGCTTGTATGAGCCAAAATGGTTGTGAATTGAGAAAATTCATTGTTGTAGATTTGTATGTGATGAATTTGTGGGAAAATAGAGAGAAATTTGAGTGAAATCCCCAAATTCATGATCAAAATATGTGTTTAAATGACTTTGAATGTTTTAAAAAATTTAATGGAGCCAATGTGCAAAGTTGCAGAGATGAATTCGACTTGGAATGGTTGAATTTCATGTTTTAATGGTCATTGTGATTTTTTAAAGAGTTCAGTGAATCAACGACAGAGATCATGTTTGATCTTAAGATCAACGACAATGATTCACTTTCATAAATTTAAAAATTCATAAGGTTTCAGTTGTTTGAAAGGTTTTGTAAATCAATGTTCGAGATTCATTTTGGCGATTAGGGAAATGGATTAGATCAATGGTCTACATTTATTTTGGTCGTGCGTCAACATGATTTCGTGGAAGTTTCCATTTGTCCAAAATAAATCTCTGATGGTCGAGCATCGATAGAGTTGGACAGATTTGTTAGAACGATGACCAAGATCATTTTTCAATGGCAATTTGAAATCCCAAATTCAACGGGAGTTTAATGAATTTTTTCCTAAGTGTTGGAGTTAGCCAACGAAAATAGTCGATGATCGATGGGTAGATGGTAGGTAGTCGAACAAATTCAATGAAGTGCTTCGAACGACCAAGAGAAATCGTTGATGGTTGATGAGATGATGGTTGGGCATGAGAAATTCAGTGAGGTATTCAGGTCATCCAAGAAAATCGGTTGATGGTCGATGGAGAAAAGAGGGTGAGGGCGTGTCATGCAAACTCATCATCCACATGTCGTACCACATAAAACACATTGACACCTTAGGATGATGTGCCATGCCACATCAACATACACATGCCACTCCATGTCAATGGTTGCCACATCATCCCAGAAGTGGCCAATGGAGAACGTGGATAACATCAATCTCCAAAAGGAGAACAACTCAAATTCCATGTGATTGGACATCGACAGTTCCAATTTAATGGTTGTTAACATTGCGGGAATATTTTGAGGCCATAAATGATGTTTCTAGCCAATCAAAACCAACGAAAATAGAGTATACCAAGGTATAGTATGTATTTGTATCTCAAAAATAGGAACTTGGAAAGAGTTATCCAATGAGATATTAAAAGTGTAAAATAGAGCTCGTATGAGAAAGTTACAACCAAAACAATAAGAATAAAAGTTTGGCACCAGATTTCTTCTAGAGGGCATAAATCCTTGCTCAAAATTTTTTTGGGGGCACAAGAGGAGTCTATAGAAAGCTTATGATCCATAGAAGACAACCATGGCGCCATATTTAGGATCTAGGCATGTAAAAATGCATGGGAATAGAAATAAGACACTATAGATAATATAACAAAATTGTCACCCAACCATAGGCTGAAGCCAACCCCGAGCACCTTAACCTTGATAGAGAGAATAATTCTGGAAGAAAACCTAGAACTAGTAGCCAATCAATGTAGTGTGACTCTCTCCAGAGCTAGCGCACAAGGAAGAAATTGCAAACCATATACAAGAGAAAGTCCAACCCTAAAACTGAAAATACAAGTTGCGGTAGCTGCAGCTGCAGCTACGGAGACTTGCACACTTACTAAATTTTTGCAGTGCACACTAGATTTTTGCAGTTGCGAGTTGTGTGTGTACAAATGAGCTATGGAATCCTGTATTTATACTTATTTTTCTTAGCTGTCTGGGTCGACTTCTCTTTTTGGAGGCTAAAGACTCAATATTAATTATTTTCTTTAGCCAACATGTGTTCTAGGGTTATGTCCAATTCTTTAGGGTTTCTTCTTACTTCCCGAAATATTCTATTATTGCCAGGGTTACACTTGGAGGTTAATACCTCCCACGACTACCATAATATCAACATTCATTAGTAATTCCTGCATCATTTGACTAAAATATCATCTCCCACATCAAAATTATATAGTAATGTTTTCTACATTGTGTTCTAAATAGCATGTTGTTTGGAGGCTGCAAGTACATTTGAATTTTAAAGTAGGCAGTTTTTCAAAGAAAATTAAGAAATAAGCATGAATAAGATCACAATTTTCATTCAGAAATAGATCAATATAATCTATCCATCCATGAAACATAGTTGTGCATTCCCCCAAAACATGGTTAATCATGAAGACAAATTGTACACACCTCAAGTTCACAAAACAAAAATTAAACCGCATGCAGAATGCTTGGAATGCCCCCCCGTGAACCTGCAACTAGTAATGGTTCTGAAGGATTATACTTATCATTTTTCTTGTCTGATTTTTTTTGGACATGCCAAGAGAAAAATGAAGAAAGTCCATGAAACACTTTTATCTCGTATTCATCAATCCATCCAGGATGGAAAAGGGAAATGTCCGGCATAGATATAAAATAAATGATAGGATTGAAATTGTCACGGTTCCTTCCCAGAAGATTCTACTTCCACATGCAAAACCCACACAAAGAAGGAAATTATTCTTATATCCAATGGCAAGGAAGAAGTATTTGGAAGCCAAAATAATAGAACAATTTCATAAATCTAGTTCACGGGCTCTATCAAATGACAAATAGAATATAAGAAATAACTATTGAGTATTTCGAATGAAAAAACAAAACAAAACCAGAAAACATGTGGACAACAAGATGTATCCCCCACTAACAGGGGAATATGAACTGAGCAAGAAGATTAAACAAATAAAAAGTACCTTGATTACAACCTCTGATTCACACCATTATAGTTGAATAGGAAGTTCATGCTTCGAAATGTTGACACAATTAACAAGGTTGGAATCTTATATGGTAGCAGATTAAAAAAAAATGATGAATTTATCGAGTCGAATGCCATGATATAAATTAAAGTGGTAAGTTGCTTGAAATTACATTTACAATAATATTTTTCAATATGGAATGTTCAGGTGCATGGTGGCATAAAATATAAGTAGATATGTTTCTTATGGAA
Organism: Picea sitchensis; assembly: GCA_010110895.2. Lineage (NCBI taxonomy): Eukaryota > Viridiplantae > Streptophyta > Pinopsida > Pinales > Pinaceae > Picea > Picea sitchensis. The sequence goes on along the minus strand of SNQJ01S0017922.1, from coordinate 37,995 downwards.
GCCATAAAATATCAGTTTTATTTATTGTAATGAAGATTAGAGAAAATGAATAGTCATCAGAAAGGTCTCAAGGAGAAGAAGATATTTATCCACCTATACATATAATTTAGGGAGTAAAATTTTCCATAAATTAATAAAGAGATTTATGTGGCAGTAAAGGAGTAGAAATTACAGTATGTAAATGTTGTAACTTTTTGCTCAGAAATCAGATTTAGGCATGAGTTTATCCCTTGGAAAGTTGTTTTAGAGAAAAATGCATCCGATAAAATATATTTTTATTTGGTGCATTGTGTCCTTCATAAATTTGGATAAATAATAACCTGTATTCTAAATGATGCAATGTTTTATGTGGTGCATGTTCTAAAAATAATTATTACATGCACATTTCTTGTAGAAATAGAGATACATGAAATAAATTTCGGTTCTTATACGAGGAATGGAGTTATGGATGATGCTCATGGTTCTTATATCCATGAGGAAAATATTAGAAGTCTGCATGTCATCATGGGAAATGGTGAGATAGATTCAAATGGTAGAAGAGGTAGGAAGGAGCCACTGTGAGGATCCTACATAGGGAAATGCAGAGCTATAGAGATGATAATGAAAGGATCATGAAGGCTCAAGAAGAGATACTTCAGAGCCTGGATATGTTCCACAAGAAAGTCAACAACGAATTTGGAACCAAGAAAGCAACTAGTGCTAGACAAGTGTCAGCATCCAAATCCCAAAGAAAAAGGGGTGATCATGGGAATGATTGGCAATCAAGAATAATGAGTAGGCACCATCATTCACGAACGAAATCCATTAAAATAAATCATCCAATTTCAGGACCAGGGATCATCCCAAGTGTGTCTCATGTTAGGAGGAAAATGAGAATTCCTTGAGAATGCCTAGGGAAGACATCTTTCAAGGTGAGCTCAGGAAAATCAAGGCACCGATTTTCAATGGTGAGAACAGGAAAGGAGAAGAGGCCAAGACTTGGCTGTTGGAAATGAAGAAATATTCCCAATTGCATGACTACCTCTCAAGGGTAGAATCTAGAATTTCCACTTACCACTTGCAAGGAAAGACAACCATGTGCTGGGATCAACTTTAGCAAGTGAATCACCTTTATGAGAAGAGGATCTCATGGAGGTAGTTCAAAGGATATTTCCAAAAGAAATATTTTTTCGAGCATTATTATGAAAGGAAGATGAAATATTTCTTTGAACTCAAGTTGGGAACCATGACAATGAGGGAATATGAGAAAATGTTCTTTGAGTTGTTGAAGTATGTTGACTTCATAAAGGATGAGAAGGTAAAAATCCAAAGTTTTGTAAGTGGGTTACCCTCCTTCTACAATGACAAGATTCAATATGATAACCCCCATACTTTGGAGGAAACCACAAGGATATCAAGGAAAATTTATGACCAAAGGAGATGAAGGCCAACTTTTTAAAACGATTGGAATGAAAAGATGAAGGGGGAGAATGATCAAAGAAAAAAATGTTTTAAGACACCCTTTTTCAAGAAAAACGCCGAAGAAAATCAACAAGGTCAATCAACCCAAAATGAGTACAAGATCGTGAGGGACTTCCCTCACAAAGGAGAAAGAATGAGGACTTTCCACAACATTTAGGAGGATAAACTAGTGGAAGATATGGGAGGAAACATGCCAAGTATTCATGTAGCCTTGGAAAACAAGAAACTGGAATATCAATCCCCCATGATTGAAGTGGAAGGTAAGATTGATAATCATCCCGTATAAATTTTAATTGATTTTGGAGCTAGTCATGTAGTTACATAAACTCAAACATTGTTGAAAGGTTTCACTTACAAAGGAGTAAGCATAAGAAATCTTGGTTAGTTCAGTTATCGACGTGGGTTAAATATTGTCCGATAGACATGAATGGACTCATCACGAAGGTAGATGTAAAGATCATACCATTCAGTTCACATGATTGTCTGATTAGCGTGGATTGGCTGGAAAATCACCATGATGTCCTAGACTATTACAACAAGACAATCACATGTCTTGATGAAGAAGGGAAGGAAGGCAAGGTTAAATGAATTCCAAGAGTTCTATCTATTATAGAGACTAAAACTATGAAGTTGAAAAAGAGTTTAAAAAAGAGATGTCATATTTTTGTAGCCCATATGGAAGAGGTAGCCAAGAATAAAGTGGAAATCATTGAATATCATCTGGCCTTGAAGGATTCCGAAGATGTTTTTAGGGAAATCCCATGATTTCCACCAAAAATAAACATTGACACCTCTATTGATTTAGTGCCAAGAGCTTCCTTAGTATTGAAGACACCTTACACAATGGGCACACCAAAATTGAAAGAGTTTCAGATGCAACTTGAAAATTTATTAAAGAAGGGGTACATACACCCAATTGCGTTACCTTGGGGATCCCCAGTTCTTTTTTATGAAGAATAAAGATGTAAACTTAAAGATGTGTATTGATTTCAATTAGATGAATCAGGTCACCATAAAGAACATGTATACTTTTCCAAGAATTGATGACTTAATTGATCAATTGAAACATGAAAAAATCTTTTCAAATATTGACTTGAGATCATGTTATCATCAAGTAAGGATAACAAAAGAAGACATCAACAAAACAACATTCAAGACAATATATGGGCATTATGAATTCATGGACATACAATGTTAAAACACCACATTTTCCCCTCAAAAGCCAACGCATGTGAGTGTAGAGGAAAATAAAGGGGTGAGGTCATCTCTTCAAGGGTTAAAGTGTATCCAAAGGTCACATCGATCCCCAAAAGGTGAAAATCATCATCAAAAGTCATCTCCCATCATCAATAGGGACACACCTCATCATCGACCAAATGCCAACTCATCACCCACATGCTAGGTCGACTCAATGCAAAGTAACATCAATCCAAGATTGATATCACCCTCCAAATGTGCAATGTCCAAGGTGAAAATTCCAACATAATGCATGAGAAAGGATCTGACATCCCTCCAAAGCGGTATATCATCCTCAACAAGTGTAACAACATCCATCAAAAAACTAATCTTCTTAGGGGGTGTAATGTCTAAGCTATGTGTTTCCTGCCCTCTGGTGGCACATTTGGATAAATGTGCAAAATCCAAGATAATTTACAACGTACAAGGTCCAGGAGGTGTTGTGATTTGTACGAAGAAAGGACTAGTCATCAAGGATCCCAACACTCATGATCAAAGGTGCAACTTCCTCCAAAAAGTGCATAATGTCATCATGAAACATCCTCGAAAACAGAATACCAGGTGTGCATCATCAATAAAAAAGGCTCACAGAATCAAGTAAGACCAACCATTACAGCATACAAGATTCATTAGAATGATATAAGGTAGGCCATAATCTAATACAACAATGAAGTAAGAAATTCACGTTAGGTATTTTTTTCAAAGTTCACACTAGCATAAAAACTTATGCAATTTTCCAAGTTTAGCTATGGGAGGACCATCAAAAGACCTTATTATGTGTTTGAGTATCCAAGTAGAGGACTACTTCGTAAGAAATCCTTCAAATTGTAATTTTATGTGAATGATATTGTATGGGGTTTATTTCATGGTCATGGTGTCATTGACATGCAAGGCCACATGTGGGTTCATTTCCATGAGTGCCTTTATAGAGGGAGAGCTTGGTGCTTGAGTTACCCTTTCGTTGATAGTGTGTGCATTATGAACCCCTTTATTTCCTTTTAATTAATTATTTATTTATTTGCAAGACCCATTTTTAGGTTTTTGCATTTATTATGTTTTTATTGGGATTCATTATGTTCTATTAATTTTGTATTGCTTATGTGCATTAGGACTTGGGTGATCACCTCATACTGAATGGGTAGAGCTCAAGTTGACTTTTGTATTTTGATTTGTCATTTGTCATCCCATTTTTCTTTTACATGTTGAGTTCATAAAATTCTCTTAACATTCTTTCTTAACAACTACAACGACCTCAGTCATTCTATTCCCTTGTTCTCATAGAAGGATGAAGGCAAAGACCTTTTGGGTGTACGTGTAATAGCCATTTCCAAAATATGGGAGAATAGAAGGAAAATAGATGGAATTTATAAAATATAGAAGGGAATGGTACGTTACCGCTATCAAGGCCTCCCAGTAGTAACCCTATTCCTTGAGAGTGATAACATTGGACTAGGACACATATGATGGCCACCAAGGTGAAACACGAAAAAAAACATTACTTCCAAGCATCATGATCCATTATCTAACTTCAACCCATTATCCTCACCTAAATTCCTAATGAATTAAATATAACACTTTATATGAAACAATGACTAATGCGCCTCATGTGTGTTGGACCACTGTCATCGGAGAAAGCAAGTTGATCATGTGAATGAGCTGAGAAATAATGAGGGGGGAGGAATTTGAGGGGCTGTTGTCTATGGAGAATGTTGATCATCATCTTTAGGACCATTGTCTTCAATATGGGTGATCATGGAGAATGATCTCCTCTAGTTACGCCTAGGTGAGAGCGGATAAAAGAGATCAAGGTTGATTGACACCTCAAAACCCCATAAATTACCTCTCAAGGGGAGATTTGTCCTTGAAGTGTGAATATAGGATTTTGAGCACTGGGTATGGGTATAGGGTACTTGGGCATGATAAAGAGATGATACCCAAGCCTTAGGTCCTAAGGGACACTTCTAGGTTTATAGGGCCAACAATGACATGTTGAACCACCAGAAAAGACATTTCTAGTATACCCTCAGTCTCCAAATGGGGATAGTCAACGTGATGAGTTTTTTAACTTTAAGTATGAGTCTCTAGGCCCTCGATATGGTCACAAGAACAAACCAAATATTTAAGCCATGAAGGAATCTTCTAGGATTATGGGGCCAAGAATGACACCTTGAACCACCACAAATAACCTCTCAAAGGAATCCTTTACCTCTAGCTATGTATATAGGTACCATTAGCAATTTTTAACACTAGGTATGGGTATTGCGGCCTTGAACATGGTCAGGGGAGGAAACATGAACCTTAGGCCCTAAAGAAATATTTTACCCATCTAGGGCCAAGAATAATTCCTTAAACAACCACACATGACCTCTTGAAGGTATCCTTGGCCTATAATTGGGGTTGTCAATGCCACTAGGTAGTTTTTAGTAGTAAGTATGTGTAACCGGTCCTTGGACACAATCTATGGAAGAAGGCCATGCCTTAGGTCCTAAATAAATACTTGAGGCATCTAGAGCCATGAATAATGACTTGACGAACCACATATTATTTTTGGAGGGTATCCTTGGCCTTAAGAAAGGATGTTAGTTCCCTCACAATGATTTTAACATTAATTATGGGTCTCAAGGTATTGATATTGTTGAGGGTGGGATCCTAAGCATTAACCAAAGTATAAATATTCTACACATCTAGGGAAAAACATGATGCCTAAAACCACCACATCCAACCTATCGCGGTTTTATGCAACTTGTATGGCTCATGGGTGTTGAATTACACCTAAAACCATTGTACATGACCTCTTGAGGGGATATTTGTCCTTCAAGTGGGGATGTGGGAATCATTAGGAGATTTCAAGCACTGGGTATAAGTCTTGTGTTTTGGACATGATTGAGAGAGGAATCCTAGGCCTTATTGTTAAGGAAGCTTGAGGTATCATGGCCAAACAATGACATGTTGAACCACCACAAAGGACCTCTCCAGGGAATCCTTGGTGTATGGATGGGGATCATCAACGTTATGATAGTTTTAACATTAAGTATGAGGCTCTATACCTTGCATATTCTTAGGGGAAAAACCTAAGAGTTACGATAACAACAACATGTTGAATCACCATAATGGACCTTTTGAGGGTCTTCTTGGCATATGGATGGGGATAATCAACATTATGAGGTTTTTAACATTAAGTATGAGTCTTTGGACCTTATATGGTTAGGGGATAAAATCCAATAGCTAATCCCTAAAGGAAGCTTCTAGGCTTCGGGGCCAAGAATGACACTTTGAACCATCACAAATGACCTCTCAAGGGAATCATTTCCATCTAACTAGGTATATAAGTAAAATTAGCATTTTTGAGCACTAGGTATGGATCTTAGAGCCCTAGACATTCTAACAGGAATGCACATGGATTTTATAAAGTGTCCACACTCCTTGTTACAAATGTATGCACACTCCTACTTAGGAACACATGCATGCTTTAAATCATCTGAATGCTCTTGCTTAGGAATGAATGTGTGTTCTAAAGCATGTGCACGCTCCTGCTCAAGAACGCACGTGATTTATTGAAAAATATGATTTGGCAAGCATGCATGGAAGTTTGGGGAACATCAAGGCTATAGGATTAAGAATGCACGTGTGTTTATAAGATGTGTGTATGCTCCTGTGTGTGCATTCCTATGAAACCCATTGCCACTTTTGTTACCATCAACTTTGTGCAAGCACATGTTACAATTTTTTCTTTTTGATTTCCATAACCTTTAATTTATAGATAGTCGGCACTAAGCTTGATGCTAAACCTAGCGTGGAATATGAAAAGTAGTTTAATGTCAACTTTCATGTTGAGAAAATGCTCCAACTTGAAAATAATGCACTATTATTTGGTGCTAGTGACCTATTTTGTTGTAGTGAACCTTTAAGGTTGTTGGTTCATCATCCTATTGATAAGACAAGTGGATGGGGAAATTTTGATGGTGCTAACCAAGACACTCCATCTCGGTGTCGGGTTGGAAACATCATATTCCCAAATGAATTTCACACTATGAGATTCAACACTGGCATCAGAGATACTACCAACAATTATAGAGAACATTTAACATTGGAAGTCATATTAAAATTTCCCACAAAAAGCGGTCTTCACAAGATTTGGGCCTTTTGGGATTATTTAGTAGTAATAAATTGGATGAATGAGACTTTTAGGATTGGGAACTTGGTTATGGAACCTATGTTCGAAGAATTGAAAATAATGACAATGATTTTTAACTCAGTCTCTTTCCTTCATCTAACAAAGAGCTCAATTCCAAGGTAAATTCACTTTCAAAAGAAGGCATCTAGTTCGCTATCGACACATGGTTGGTGAAGGAAGCCAAGGATAGCATAGTTCTCAATCAAATCAATCTCTTAGCTTTTGGGTTCTAAAATAATGACATCAACCTAGTTTTAAAAAATGTTTTAGTTTTCATTTATTTCACACAAGTGATGATGTAGGCCTCCTACATACTCGATGGTTTCTAAACACTTATGTTTATTGGTTTAGTGAAAATTGTGATGATATTTCAAGAATTGTAATATTTTTCGATAGAATCTTGATAAGGATACTAAGGTTGGCGATGTATAAATGAGATTATGAGGAATCATTTTAAGACATGTATATGGAAAATGTAATTTCCTTTTATCTCAAACAAAGATTATGATTTTCTTCCAAAGAAAAAATGATTAGGCACTTCCAAGACCTATTTCATTTGCCATCTTTTGGTCATTTTTAGTGTATTTGGCTAGGTTATTAACTATTTTTAGTGTTTTTAATACATATTAGATATAGAAAGAAAGTGACAAAAGCATTGATAAGCTAGCTAAGTGATTAATTGCTTTAATATCGCAGGTTGATACCCAAGTTTGTTTCCTAGACATGTCCCTACCATTGGGTGGATGTTGTAATCAATGTTGGTATCATCCACAAAATGTTAGTCGAGAGTTTCCCCAATTTTTTTTTTCCATTGGCCACTCACTCTAATAGATATTAATCTTAAAGGTCTCATATATATACTGTCACTCTAATAGATATTAATCTTAAAGGTCTCATATATATACTGTGGGACTATCACCCGATTCATATCATAATTAGGGTTTTATGAGTGCCCAACTTTGAATTAGGGGAAGGATTGTTCGTATATAAATTATTATGTTTCACACATAGAGCCATATAAGGTAGGGTCTTTTTGTGTGACACGGAACATGTTTTCCCTTAGAATTGGGTTTTCTTGTCGCCTAAGACATGGCGGACAAGTTAAATTGATTTAAGTGGATTTTAATAATAAAAAAAATAAGTTTTTTTAACTACTAAATCATATTCTACCTTTATATATTCACAATATGTTTGAAATTATAACAGATTTTTGTTAACAAAGAATGAATACCGAAGTAAAACTTCGTAGCTGAATACTGAGGTAAAACTGCGTGAATGAATACTGAAGTAATACTGCCGAGGTAAAACTTAATAGCTGAATACTAGGTAAAACTTCGTCAATGAATACTGAAGTAATACTTCTCTTGTGTAAATGTTCTTTTGTTTTTTTTTTCACTGTAAGGACTTTAGAAAACCTTTTTTTTTTTTTTTTTTTCAACCTCTTTGACGACTCTTAACCCTTTAAACCAAACAAAATGCAGTGCGCAGGAAAGTCGGCAATGTTTCACGTCCTGGCAAGAAAAGGTGACATTATCTGAAATTTGGCTCAGTTGCCAAATTATGATCTTCTACGGTACGACGGTCCACGGCTGAATTGACACCGTTTCACATATATGCACAGTCAAACTTATGTCGAAAGCGCTCTCCCCCATTTGACGGATACGGGTAGTCTTTAACCCTAAGCTAGAATTGAGTCTAGCTACCCATACTCATCTCATATCAGAAAAAAATCATACATAGAAATCCTCAACCTTCTACACAAAACAGGCCAGAGATTCTAACGAAGTAGAATTCAGATGAAGAGGCTGAGGCTGCGGCAGATCTAAAAGTTATAAGAGCTGCACGCTCTGCAAGAGAATATGCTGCAGTAGATCTGAAATCCACAAGAACTGCACGCAGGGAAGCTACACGCTCTGCAAGGTAATATGCTGCACTAGATCTGGAAGCTACAAGAGCTGCACGCTCTGTAAAGGACGTTATAAGAGCTGAACGCTCTGCAAGGGAATATGCTGCAGAGAAACGTGCCGAAGCTGAGAGGCTAATGCGGGTTGCAGATTTGGCAACATACAAAGCTGTGAAATTTACGAAGGAGGCGGAGTTAATCAGCGCAATTGAAAAAGCAAGATCGCTTGGTTGTCATAATGCTGAGAACTTTTCTAGTGATATTAGTGATGGTTAATTGGTTATATTAACATGAGTTTGAATATGTAGGTTTGAATATATATTGTTCCTTATGTTAATGGTGTATCTGGATAGGTCGTGGTGCTCCTAACATGATGGTTAATTGGTTCTAGAGAGATTATTGTTGTTTAATTGAACTTTCCCAGATACACTTTGTGTGTGTGGATAACTAAAAAAATATATGGTTATCTTGTAGTGGTTTATTTCAAGTGAATAATGGTAAAGACAAATTTAAATAGAAGGTTCGAATCTAGTGTATCTGGAAATTGTGTTCACTTTATTTAAATGGTAAGCTCTAATGGTGCTAGTTCAGTTTTTAGTAGTGATCAGGGTAATGCGTCTTCTTATTATCATGATAGTAATTCCATTATTTAGTAAACATTTTGCATGAATTTGTTTCACTATCATCAATTTATATACATCATACGTAATCAATAATCTCTCCATCATCCGTAAAGAGGCAATAATGGAATTACTATCATGATAGTAATTCCTTTACTTAATAAACAGTTTGCATGAATTTGTATCTCTATCATCAATTTAGAGACATCAAAAGTAACAAGTAGTCAACAATCTCTCCATCATCCCTAAAGAGGCAACAATTTCCCTTGAATGTGATATTAGTTGGACACCTAAAATAAAATGCTCCTCGGTCTCAACTTCCTAAAGTCTTCACAATCTACAAATAATCTCCCCATAAGAAGGATGATTGTTGGTCTAAATATTTAGATGATGATATCACACTCATATTTGGGCCGATTGAAATATATTCGATTGAGACCATTGTCATTGTAAGTTGGTTCATGAAGCAATCATTATGCTTGACATTTTTAGGAAGATTTCATTATTGAAGGTAAACATAGGATTGAACCATTGGAGTTTGTGGAGGATTTCATGGGGAAAGAGAGAAACTATAGGTAGAGGAGTCTCTCCCACACAATGATTGAATACATGAAAGTTTGGAGATTGAGAAGGAAAGGGGTGATGTTTAAAAGAGTCTCGATCTTGAGTGGGTGAGTCCAAAACTCAAATTTTATAATGACACTAGAATGGTCAATGCACTTACATTTAATCATCCATTGGAGATTCAAGGTTTGAACTGTAACATCTCCACTGCAATCCCCAATTTAATCAATGCTTATGTAGATAGAATGTTTGGTTACAACTAAAGCGATGTAATATGAGAATTGTGTTTCTATGTTTTAATAATAAAATGTGATGCCAACTATTAAGGGGACATGGACATAGATGGGGGTTGAATTAATCCATACGATAAGGGAGGGTCTAAGAGAATTCCTAGGAGGGGTCCAAGGGGGAATTACCCATGTATATTAATTTAACCCATTTTACAAAAGCTTTCTATTGGTAGATGAACCTTCTAATTTCTGATAGAGTGTTCCCAAATCCAATCATTGAATACATGTAGGAGAGTGGGTGTGAGAGGTCGCATCCCAAATTTATTGGGAACATGGGGGATGAGTACATCTCAAGAAGTTGGTTTCACATCTATAAATAAAAGATAAGTGTTTAATCTTATTGATTTGTTATTTTATGAGTTTAATTATTGTGCATGAACTCTGTGTATTTGAAAATAATTTTTATGCAGTTGTGCTACATTATTATACTACATTCATGTTGATTTTAGCATGTTGTAGATACATCAAGTGAATGATATTAGAAAATAGTCAAATTTGTAATTAATTCATAGTCGTAAGCTATAGGAAATTATTTAGCTAGCATACTTTTTGTTTTTATGACTATTCTGCACCATAATCTCCCTCAGTTGGGTTGGGGATGTTACATTATGGTATCAAAGCGTCTGAGTCAAACACCAAGCTTGTATGAGCCAAAATGGTTGTGAATGGAGAAAATCCGTTGTTGTAGACGTGTATGTGATGAATTTGGGGGAAAATAGAAAGAAATTTGAGTGAAATCCCCAAATTCTTTAGAAAAATATGTGTTTAAATGACTCTGAATGTTTTAAAAGGTTTAATGGATCCAATCTGCAAAGTTCTAGAGATGAATTTGACTTGGAATGGTCAAATTTCATGTTTTAATAGTCGTTGTGATGTTTTAAAAAGTTCAGTGAATCAACGATAAAGATCCTGTTGGATCTTAAGATCAATGAAAATGATTCACTTTCATAAATTTAAAAATTCATAAGGTTTCAGTTGATTGAAAGGTTTTGTAAATCAATGACCGAGATTCATTTTGGCAATTAGGGAAATGGATTAGATCAATGGTCTACATTTATTTCGATCATGCCTTAACATGATTTGGACGAAGTTTTCGTTTATCCAAAAGAAATCTCCGATGATCGGACATCGGTAGAGTTGGACATATTTGTTAGAATGACGACCAAGATCATTTTTCAATGGCAAATTGAAATCCCAAATTCAAAGGGAGTTTAATCAATTTTTTCCTAAGTGTTGGAGTTAGCCAACGAAAATAGTCAATGATCAATGGGTAGATGGTAGGGAGCCGATCAAATTCAATGAAGTGTTTCTAACGGGCAAGAGAAATCGCCGATGGTTGATGAGTTGATGGTTGAGCGTCAGCAATTTAGTGAGGTGTTCATGTCATCCAAGAAAATTGCTCGATGGTCGATGGAGAAAAGAGGGTGAGGGTGTGTCATGCAAACTCAACATCCACATGTCGTTCCATGTAAAACATGTTGACACCCTAGGATGACGTGCCATGCCACATCAACATACACATGCCATGCCACGTCAACAATTGCCACATCATCCCAGAAGTGGTGTATGGAAAACGTGGATAACATCAATTGCCCAAAGGACAACAAATCAGATTCCATGTGATTGGATATCAACAGTTCCAATTCAATGGTTGTTAACATTGCGGGAATATTTTGAGGCCATAAACGATGTTTCTAGCCAATCAAAACCAACAAAAATAGAGTGTACGAAGGTATAATATGTCTTTGTATCTCAAAAAAAGGAACTTTGAGAGAGGTATCCAATGAGCTATTACAGGCGTAAAATAGAGCTCATATGAGAAAGTTACAACCAAAATAGTAAGAATAAAAGTTTGGCACTAGATTTCTTCTAGAGGGCATAACTCCTTGTTCAAAAGTTTGTTTGGGGCACAAGAATAGTCTATATAAATCTTATGATCCATAGAAGACAACCATGGGGCCATATTTAGGATCTAGGCATGTAAAAATGCATGGGATTATAAATAAGACACTATAGACAATATAGAAATATTGTCACCCAACCATAGGCTGAAGCCACCCCAGAGCACCTTAACCTTGATAGAGAGAATAATTTCGAAAGAAACCCTAGAACACATATTTCATTAAATTTGGAAATATTCAGTGGATCTAGAATTTTAGAACTTTATCTAGATTGAGTTTTTTCAAAAAAGGAATTAGAAAATCATTTAATCCATTACTTTGAATGTATATATTCACCATTTTTTTGTTATAAAGGTATCATTATAAACTCTCATGTATCATTATAATGTATTCCCATTATTATTATTTATATTTTTATATTGAAAGTTAAATGGATCTAGATCACAATAGTGGATCTTGATTTAGCTACATCTTAACTTGTGTGTTAAGTAAAAGAATGGATCTAAATAAAAAACAATAGATCTAGAATTTTGAACTAAATTAGCAAGATTGATTTTTTTCAAATTGTGGAATTAAAAAACTGCTTTGTTCACTACTTTTTGTATATATTCACCATTGTTTTGATAAATTTATCATGATAAACTATATAAAATCAAATTTACATAAACTTGTAGAAGCAAATCTAATTCTTAGACTTGGATTCCTTACATTATTTCTATTACCATTATTTATAATTTGTATTAAAAGCTAAGTTGTTTAGTTTTATTTAATGACATTAATAATATTGTCTCTTACTATTATTAACCAATTTAATTATAATTTAATATACTGACTAATGTTGAGTTAGTATACTAGTAGAAGGTTGGCGCAATTTTTAAGTGACCTATATAGAAGCTATTTGATGCC
>SNQJ01S0017921.1:129159-141155 GCA_010110895.2 Picea sitchensis | reverse complement strand
TGAGGCTGCAACCTTAGAAGACTTGAGCCTAGTCTCTATTGAGTACAAAAAGCATGATCCCCAGAGAGTTGTAAGCACCCATTTGGGAAATTGTGGATTAAAAAGGTTTGAACACGAGTGTTCACCCTCGGATGATGTTTTCCGAGGGGCGAGGTCCTATGCAGAAGTGCAATTCCGAATCAGATCTCTGGCACCCGAAGACAGGGCTTCTGTTCTAAAATTTTAGGAGCATAGGAAAAGATGCCTCCCCGTTGTGCTGGGAGGTTTGGGACTTTCTAAGGATAAAGAAAAGGAGGGCGCAAGTTCTGAGGGGAAAACTTCTAATCCCGAAAAATGTCAGGAAGGGGAGCAAGAGAAGAATCCTGAACAGGGGAAGAGTCTCGAGCAGGGGAAGAGTCTCGAGAAGGAGAAGAGTCCTGAACAGGGGAAGAGTCCCGAGCAGGAGAAGAGTCCCGAAACAGAAAAAGGGACAACTGACCCACCCAAGGAACATGGTCCAGAGATGGAAGTGAAAAACACCGACCCACCTCAACTCAAGAGAAAGAATCGACTGATCAAAACTCTTGAAGCCCGAGTAGCTTCGGCTGTGGAAGACGCTAAGAGTCAAGCGAGTGGAGCAATAGAGCTAGCCCAATTAGCCGATAAGAAAGAAATTGAAGTCCTCAAAATCAAGCTGGAACAAGCAAATTCAGTGATCCGAGATGGTCGGGCACAGTCGGGTCAGCAGAGGGATACGATCACACAGTTACAGGCTCAGTTGGAGGTCGCAGAAAGCAAGGTGATCGACATCGAGATTGTTAAAACCCGAGCAACCAATATTCAGAGCAGGATCTCCTCTGCTCAACAGAGTTTTCTAAACAAAGTAGGAGAGATTCGAGAAGACTGCTTGTTAATGCATCGGATCTCTAAGAATCTGATTGACAAAGAAAGAAACGTAGAAGCTGCTCGGATCGCTTTCCAAGAAGCGGTGATCGCTACCAACAATAGGTTTTCAGGGTCTCCCGGGCTCACCATTGCCGAACAAACTAGGGGTAATATCTTGTTAAAAATTTGGGAACATGATATTACTTTAAGCAAGGAGCAGGCTCAAAAAGTGACAAATTCGTTGAAAGCAGCCTTCAATGACATAAATGGTGAGCTGTTAGGAATGGAGATTAGAGGTGACATAGAGGCGCTAAGGCAGATGAATATAGATTGGATTTCTCTCGACATGAAGGAGAAGAATGAGAGAAATTCGGCTGAAATCTCTAAGATGGACAGGGTAGACCCGGCTCAAATCTACGAACATTTGATTCAACCTAGTGCACAACTCGGCGCCCTTGAACTCGTCGATGTACAAATAGATGATAAGCTTCCACAGTTGGCCCGAGAGTGCTATTTTTCCGAAGCCCGTTGTCAAGCCGAGCCTTCACAGCTTGTGTCCCAGTTCGTGGACAGATGTAAGATATGCACCGAATCCTTGTAAAGGCAAGCACCTGTCCCTTCTCAAAAATAGAATAGAAGAGATGCAGTGAGTTCGCTCCTCACAGCTGCCAAGCGGAACCATCACACCTTGTATCCGGTTTATGGACAGATGTATAATATGCACTGAATCACGTAAAAGCAAGCACCTGGCACTTTTTGAAAAGAGAGTAGGAAAGGGCAAATTTGTATAAATAGATCACCAAAAGAAGAGCCTAAGGCTGGACTTTTTGGTAGTGAATGTAATAGAGATTTTGCATCCGAGAAGTTAATACAAGCAATTTGAAGATTCCTGATTCTGTCACGACTGTGTTACAAGTTTGTTTCGTTATGTTTTCTTGGTTCTTTTCATTTTTCTCTACATAATTGATGTGTATCACTATAACTTAGTACGACCACTACTATAGTGAAGGGATTTTATTTTTCTGTAATTGTTTCTTGTCTTTCCTCTGCACCAGCTATCAGCAGGTGTAAGACCAATTCGCATTTACAGAATTTTATATTTATTTATACTATGTCAATTATTTCTATGTTAATTTCTTCTTCTGTGTATGTGTGAGTTTTCTACTGATAGGAACCTTACGTTACCCATAGCTAAATGTTTTTCTCTCATTCCACATATTTACTAAAAAATAATACAGTTACGGGAAAGGGCCTTCAGTTTGCATTCCTATTTTGTTCTTCATGCAAAAATTTCTCTTACTTTCGACCAAATTGAAACAACATTGAAATCTCTTGTTAAATCATTTCCATACTGGTATTGTTCCTCAATGATTGTTCCCACAGCAACTCAACCTAATATCCAACTCGGGTTATCTAATCAAATACATATCGCTTTAAATCTTCTTGATACAATCCTTAAAACTGCTAACACCCCGGAGGAATTAGAACTTTCATGGGCAGCCATTGAGCGTGATATAACTGCTCAAGAGCAGTTGGAAGCTAGACGACGAGAACGTAGAAATCTGCTCTAGTTTCTCATACCGAAGGTGACTATATCTTCGTATTCATCTTTTACATACTTTCGGATGCCTTGACACTGTACTTTAAGCCTTAGTACAGACTCAGGAACAACAATAGGGATACCATATTTCTCGATGCATTTTGGACTACTTTGTGGGAGACAATGGACACTAAGTTGATTAGGTATACAACATTCCATCCACAGACAGATGAGCAAACAAAAGTAGTCAATGGGACTTTGGTGCATCTTTTGAGGGGTTACAATTAGAAGCATCTAAATACCTGGGATGAAAATTTGATCTATATATAACACTCTTATAATAGAGCAGTCCACACTTCTACTCGTAAGTCACCTTTTGAAACTTGCTTTGGATATTTTCCACCTTCACCCGTACATGTTGTATATGGACAACAAGGAGGAGTGAGGCGTGACCTCACAGGAGATGCATTAAAAGTAGAAAAAAATGTTGAGAAGATGAGGTAGATCCATTTTCAAGTACAAGAGACACTGAAGAAGTCACATGAAAAGTACAAGGCTAGACATGACCAACATAGAATACAAATAGCATTTAGAGTGGGAGACAGAGTGTGGTTACAACTGAATAAGGAAAGGCTACAAAGTCCTGGTATGAAGATCAAGGCTCTATTGTATGGTCTTTTTGAGGTATTGGAAAAGGTGGGAGATAATGCTCGTAGACTCAGTCTACCGCCATACATGTGCATTTACTTAGTAGTGAGTGTGGATAATCTCAAACTCTATGAGCCTTCCATGTTGGATCAGGAGGAGGAGGAGGTCCTACCTTACATAGAGGACTTAGCAACAAATGCTTAGGAAGAGTTATCAAAGGACACATTTTTGCAAAAGCAGTCCATACCTACAAGACTGGGGCAACATGAACTTTGGCAGATTGGGTTGAAAGGACAACTTCCAAGGAAAGCAAAGTGGTACTCCAGGGAGAAGGTAGAGGAAACATTTCCTCACCTCATTCAATAAATATTTTGGGGACCAAAATCCTCCTTAAATTGGGAGGTATGATCTGGATTGGACCATTACATTATTTTTCATCTATATAGATGCTTTTAGAGTGGAAAAATTGGAGGAATAAGCTTGCAGGTCCATTTTAGTGGCAAGTCCCGGTTTGGAAAATTGGGGTGTAGAACCTTCCAGGGCCATTTTGAAGCATCAAATATCATTTTGGGGTTAAAAATTTCCAAGCATAGCTCAGACCCCATGACGCTATTCTACACATTGATACCTTTCAAACGATGAAAAAATCATGTCACTCGGAGCTCATATGCAAACGTTATGCCTCTTGCAAGTTGACCTACTATGTTCACCATCATGGTACGAGAGGATGTCATGTCAAGCCCCATACTCATGCATATGGGGCTAGACACGGGAGGGATTTCAAGAATATTCTAGAAGATTCAAAACCCTACCACAATTTAGGGTTGAGGAAGTCAGAAAACCTATCCCTAGATGGCTATTGGGCTATGTTAAATACCGAGCCAATGTTGGCCCTTGACCAAGATTTGGGAGATTCTTGGTCACGTTGACCTATTTTGGACTTCGACAGCCTGTTGAAGGAGGAGCACAAGATGAAGTGGAGATCACGGGATCTTGGCCCCTTTTTGGGTCCTTTTTGGGTTTTTGGGATTATGTAACAGGATTGGGATGTCGGCCCATGGGTTTACCCATGTTTAGGCCTATTTTGTAATATATAAATAGATGCTTAGGCTAAGATAGAAGTGGTGGTGCATATATGTGATGTGAATGTATGCTAAGTGCAAGTAGAGTCTGCAAGTGCTTTGTGCATGACTATAAGAGACTTACAGAGCTAAGTGCAAGTGGTTGTAACAGACAATGGAAGGATTTGTGTTGTAACGCAAGGAAGAAGGATCTAGCGAGTTGCAGAGATCTTCTATCCTATGCAGAGAAGGGTTCGAAGGCTCTGTGCATGTAACCTATTGACTGAAGACAATAAAGAAGAAGAGTTGGTGGATGTAGCCCCAGGGTGGGGGTGAACCACGTAAACATTGTGTTGTTCCACTTTGTGCTTGTCTTGATGTGTTTATAAATTCTTTTGCTAAGTGATTTGATATAGATAGATATATCTGCTTATGCTTTGTGCTATGAATGTTAGATCTGACTTCTATGAATGTTCTTAGTGCTTGCTTCTGCTAGATCTAATCCATCTATTTGTGCTAAGTGTTTAATTACATTAGATCAATGTGAATGATGTGAAGCTATGTTTTATCAGCGAAGTAGATATTGATTGCATATTGAGGATCTGACGGTGCTAAGTGCTCTATTAAGTATCATAATCATAGATTTGTGTCCCAGCTAAGGTTCCAGACACCTGAGTCTCACAACCACCCCTGCCTCTACCTTGAGTGAGACTTCATCTACTTCTTAGGTGTTGCTAAAAGGGCCAGTAGTTAGGGTTTTGTTGGTGTGCTATTGTAGCGTTGAACCCTAGGTCTGCCCCTGTGCCAACAATGGTTCCATTGTCGAGACCAAAATTGTGATTGCTAGGAACTGAGAAAGAAGAAGCTTTGTGCAAAGATTCATCCTGAAGTTGTGAAAGATCTGTGCATAGATCTGCCGCTCTAGTGCGCAGTATTCTACTTGATTTATAAATCTCTGTGCTAAAATAAAGAAGCCTGATCTAAAGAAAAGAAGTCAGATCTGAAGGAGAGAAGTAAGATCTGAAATTTTTGTGCTCTAAGAAAGGTAAAAGTGAGAATTTTTTATTAAAAGAGGTAATATCTACAAGCTCTGTGCTCTAATAAAGGTAAGAATAGTGAAAAGTTTTAGATCTGGAATCTTTGTGCTCTGTAGAAGTAAGATAAGTGAGTTTTTTTGTTTCTAGAGTGTGGATCTAGGCATGTTTAATAGAGTCTATCCTAGTTAGAAAAATAGGGTATTGATAGATGAAGGAAGATTTGATATTAATAGAACTGACAAGAATAGTGAAAGATATGTTATACCTATGCATAGAAAGAATGTTTAGACTAACAAATGGATGCAGGATCCTAGAAATAATTTGTTGCAGGATAGCTCCTATGCTCCTAGCGCATAGTACAGGAGAAGTTGGGGATCATTTAAAAGAAAGAGAGGATTAACCCTTTGTTACAGCTACATAAGACCAGGACATCTTGCTAAGGAATGCCCTAGAAGAAGACCTAGTTGTCTTTGTTGCAAAGCTATGGACCATGAAGTGTTGGATTGCCCTAGAATGATTGCTAAAGTTGAAAGAATGAATTTGAACCAGGAAAACCCTAAGGCAAATCCAGAAATAGAAGAATCCCAAAGAGAATCAGAGAAAGTATTGTTACAAATGAAAGAAACCCTGAATGACCACCGACAAGTTAGATTATCAGAGATCTTCAAAGAAAAAGAATGCATCGAAGCAAGAATAGGAGACTTCGGCATTGACTGTGTTATGGATGAAGAGACACCGGTGAATATCATGAGAGAGAGAACTTGGGAAGCTATAGGGAGGCCTTCTATGATTCCTTCATTAGGAGGAGTAGGATTATTCAAAGGAAAACTAGTAAACCTGTGTGGAAAGCTCACTCAGATATCTTTGAATGCCAATGGAACTTCGACAGAAGAAGATTTTGATATTATTAAATTTATTGAAGACAGTGCCCCATTTACCATGTTACTAAGAAAACCTTGGATTGATAGAGATCAAGACAGACAAAAGGAAGAAGAAAAAGTTTTGGAGCAGAAGAAACAAGAGTTAAAAGATTTCATGACCAGAAGGATCGCACACTTGATTGAAGAATAGGAGAACAGATCAAAATTGTTTAACACTAGAGGCCTAGATGTCGAAGTTGCAAGAACATTAGAGGACTCATTGAAGACTGAAGTACCTACCCCAAATAAAGAAGAGGTACTACCCCTGAATCCTAGGAAAGAATCTCAATAGCACGCAGTGACTATGTCAAACGAAGATAAGAATCAGAATGGAAAAATACATACCGAGATGAAGCTCACTGGAAAGAAGGCCAGGAAGCTAAGTAAGAAGAGGGATAATATTGAAAAGTTATAGAAAGTTCCAGAGGGAACTTCGCAGGAGGGAAAATTGAAAAATTGGAACTTTGTTGGGATATCAAAACAGCGACACATGGCACTCCACCATGGTGAAGCAATATAGTCATTGGGGACATTATAACTATTCGATCGACGCTTCGAACGGGCAGAAAGGAAATTATGGTTTGTCATTAGACCATTGGACCATGCCATAATGGACAGAATAGGGTTAATGGAGGCTTCATACCCATTGCAAGTGAACTGTTGTTGAGTTACCTATTTATCCCATCATGCCATGCACCGAGAACACTTTTGCTAATTGGGAATTTGAGCCCACAGACTAAGCCGAATTTATACAGTGATTGTTGCACTCTTGCTCTTTATCTCACTGCAGTGTCTAAGTTAATTTTGCCCCGATCTAATTAATGTCGAGTGCATATGTCTGAGGAACTCAACGCAGTCAAAGAATCAGTGACAGAAGTACTCCTTGACCTAATGACTGAAAGAGTCATGTTGGAGAGAGGATTATCCATAGGTGTACAAGCATCATCCATGAGAGGACTGCTAGCCTCTCCATCAACTTCTCGATTCGGACCATCCCGGCCATCAGATGAGAAGCGAACTAAGCACAGGGATGATCTCGTGAATGCTAATTTGATTTCGAGCATATTACTCGCCTATCTACCACCTCTGAGCAGCGGAATAAATCGAGACATTGTGCCCAGAGACTTTGAGTATGCCTTGATCACTGCATACCTCCTGAAAGGGATACGTGCAGTTCACGCAGACCAAGAAAAGATTGCAGCGTTGAAGTTTCACGACTTCAACCTCGGCGGCAGGAAGGTTTACAACATGCTCACCCCGCATAAGTACCTGAGTAGAACAAAGGGAAAGAATTTGAAGATCGTCCCTCAGTCATGGACCCATAATCTCGTGCAGTCCACCCTGCTAAACGTTATGAATATTTCACACTTCGGACGACACCAAAAGGTGAATGCATGTGTCAAATTGTTGTTGTCTTGTTACCATGGAGGTTATCTATGGTTAAACTGCCACATAACAGTGGATCCGACGTTGATCAATCAGATCACAGGGATAAGTATGCAAGGCCCTGACCCATGGGATTTCTATCCCAGAAAAACAATGGATCGTGCTCTCGTGCAAAGGATCAAGGACACATATGGTGATGTCGAGAAGGGCACACGAGGATACAAGGTAGCTTCTATTTAGAGTGGCGCAGTGCACCTCACCTATCAATTGATCGCAAGAAAGTTAGTATGAAAGAACCAATCCACCCAAGTCACTGGTTTTGTAGTTGACCTCGCAAGGAAGTGCATGGAGGGCCTACAAATGAATTGGGCGAAGTACCTGGTGAACCAATTATAACTTGACTACAGAGAAGCCCAGGATCAAGGGTACGAATTTCACTTCAACTGGCTATTGATCTTGATCACTTTCATTGCCTAGGAGATGTCAGAAGGTGCAACCTTCTCAGACATCGAGCCCTTTAAACCATTGGCTGTGAAGTTCAGCACATTGTGGTATTCAAGTGACATGAATAAACAATGGCAGTACAATGTCGTATTTCATGCATACTACAACCAGTTGAAGGTAGCTATACAGTTGGCGGACCTCCTCATTCCAGCAGACCCTGCGGAGATATCCAATATAGATAGTCCAGAAACTGCACAGGATACACCCGGACCTAGAAGGATGAAGAAAATTGAAGAGGTTCAGGATTTAGACAGTTCATCCATGAAGACTGCTTCCATCTCACCAGAGCAAGGAGGTGATGGTGGAGAGATAGATGGTGTAGAAGTTGAATAGAAGAAAGTCGAGGTTACACCGCCTAGAGATGAGGAGGACCCCTTGAAGAAAAGGAAGGTTTCCCCCCCGAAGCCTTCCTCCCAAAAAAAATAGAAATCTTCTATGACCAAAATGCAGACTATCCTCACCTCAGATGACTTCAATTTCATTATAGCGGCCCTGAATGATGCTTCACTGGAGATAGCAGAGAAACAAGAGGCTAAGCAAGAAACGATGTAAAATAGAATTGAGATTGAGCTCCAAGGAGTACAACAAGCACTACAGTCCATCCACGCAGTCTCCACTGCACCTCTGCCATTAGGAACACCAAAATTGGGAGATGAGCCAGCTCAACTCCACCAAATAGTTGATATAGTCAAATCTCTCCTTCGATGAGCGCAAGAAGAAACAACGCAAGCCACCCAGGCTTTGACACAAGTACAAGGAGTCCTTGTAGAGTAATACAGTACTGCAGAATGGGAGAAGCTTGCTCTCCAGTCAAAGTTTGATGAAGAAAAATCCCAACTGCAGAAAGAAAAGGAACAATTGCTCACGGAGCAACTTGAAGTAAAAGAAATGGTCAACAAATCACTTCGCTCTGTGACAGTCGTAGAAGTAAAGGTTGAAGAGAGAATTCCACAGCAAGTAGTGCAACTTAAAGAAGTGATCTAGCAGCTACAACAACGAATAGAAAATTTGGAGCTACGCGCAGTACCCAAAACCCCTCAAGATGTAAGATACCAAAGGGAAGCAACCTCCAGCAGCACAGTTGAGAGATTGAAGGCTCTTGCCAGGGAGTGCAAGAAGCTGAGTAACCACAATGCCCAAACGTATGAGAAGCTCGCTGAGAATCCAAAATTGTAGGCACTGGAGTCGCATCTCTAGGAAGCACAGTTGTAGAAAGAATGAAGTTGTCTCAAGAGCAACGCACCTTCCAGCAACAGATCCATACGATTCAAAGCAAAGTTGTGGAAGTAACTCAATGGCTCCAACATGTGCAAGATAAGGCCTATCAGTTGTTCATAGAGGTTGAGAGCCGAGGAGCAGAGCTAGCAGGTTGTTAATGCAGCAAAACAGCCCCTAGAAGGGCCAGTGAATGACGTAGTAATCCAGGAGTTCACCGAGCAAGAGGTCGTAGCATAGCAGCAGGTCGAAGTAGCTCGAGGCGTCCGAGGCAGAACTAGTCAGACCAGAGTGACTCGGGATGAGTCACAGGTGAGTGTTAGGGGCATGTTGGCCCTTGACCAAGCTTTGGGAGATTCTTGGTCATGTTGACCTATTTTGGACTTCGATGGCCTGTCAAAGGAGGAGTGTAAGACAAAGTGGAGATCACAGGATCTCGACCCCTTTTTGGGTCCTTTTTGGGTTTTGGGGATTATGTAATGGGATTGGGATGTCAACCCATGGGTTTACCCATGTTTAGGCCTATTTTGTAATATATAAATAGATGCTTAAGCTAAGATAGAAGTGGTGGTGCATCTATGTGATGTGAATGTATGCTAAGTGCAAGTAGAGTCTGTAAGTGCTTTGTGCATGACTATAAGAGACTTACAGAACTAAGTGCAAGTGGTTGTAATGGACAGTGGAAGGCTTTGTGCTGTAACGCAAGGAAGAAGGATCTAGCGAGCTGCGCAGATCTTTTGTCCTATGCAGAGAAGGGTTCAGAGGCTCTATGCATGTAACCTATTGACTGAAGACAATAAAGAAGAAGAGTTGGTGGATGTAGCCTAAGGGTGGGGGTGAACCAAGTAAACACTGTGTTGTTCTACTTTGTGCTTGTCTTGATGTGTTCATAACTTCTCTTTCTAAGTGCTTTGATATATATAGATAGATCTGCTTATGATTTGTGCTATGAATGTTAGATTTGACTTCTATGAATGTGTTTAGTGCTTTCTTCTGCTAGATATGATCCATTTGTTTGTGCTAAGTGCTTAATTACATTAGATCAGTGTGAATGTTGCAAAACTCTGTTTTATCAACGAAGTAGATATTATTTGCATATTGAGGATCTGACGGTGCTAAGTGCTCTATTAAGTATCATAATCATAGATCTGTGTCCCAGCTAAAGTTGCAGACACCTGAGTCTCACAACCACCCCTGCCTCTACCTCAGGTGAGACTTCATCTGCTTCGCAGGTGTTGCCGAAAGGGCTGGTAGTTAGGGTTTTGTTGATGCGCTATTGTAGCGCTGAACCCTGGGTCTGCCCCTGTGCCAACAACCACTAGGAGGAGAAAGGGTTCCATTCTTTTGCATTGTATCTTGTTCCATACCTGAGCAAAACATTTGAGAGTGGTATTCTGTGAGCATAACAAAGGAGGAGAGATTATGTATCAACCATACATGCCACAGGTCAAAGGCAACTCGACACAAAGTGCCTCTTTCTTTGTACTTGCATCATTTCTATACCGGAGAAAAGAGACCAGAGCAACCTCACCTTCTAGTTGGGTTTTATCCCATATTAGGTTTCCTAGGTCATATATTGTGTTTATTTGTGGAAGGTGTGATTGTATTTTATTGTTCTCTATTTTTTCACATTTTATCTATTTCATGCATAAGCAGAAAATCAATAACTAAATATTCTGGAGATTTAAAGGAAAAATAACTTTAATAGTAACGATTTTCATTATTTTATTAGATATGTTGTGACGAACTGTTCCAGTGGAATATCCACAAGAGTTTACAGATCAGCGATGAATAGTAGAGTTTTTTTTGTAAAATTTTCCCAATCTTGTAACACTAAAATCCTTTGCATAAACCTCCACTGCAAGATGTTTTCCTTGTAGTGATGGAAGACAAATTTGTATATAGGTGTTATCTAGTGTGATACAACTCAAAGGGGTACCAAAAGAGGTTACAAGGGTGTCCAACCAAGTGATGCCTCTTTATCTTCTGCATGTTGTCTTCTCCAATCGTAGGTTTACTTGCTAAATGATGGATCTCTAGGTTATTTAAGGATGCTAGAACACGTCTTTAGCCTAAAACAAATTATCTAAAATTGGAGCATGTGTTGGCACAAGAAAATGCTTTGATACCACTTGTGGTGTTCCTTGTTAGCTGAAATAGAATATTCGGAGAAAAATAGATGGAATATAGTTGTGGAAGTCAAATAAACAAAGCAAGACAGAAGGAAATATAGATGTGGAAAGAAAATAAACATAACCAGAATTGGAAATAACTACAGTAGGCAAACCTTTAATGATATTTAAAAATAGATGCAATATTCACTTTCCTCTTAGACAAGGCAACCTCCAACATGAGTAAGGCTCCAAATACAATAATATTCACTTCACAGCCTATTACATAGCTTATACTACTATATCTAGTTTATAATTGACCAAAACCCTAACCACCTAGTGGACCTCCACAATAAGACCTCAACCATTAACTAGTGGACCTTCTTTAATGATGCCACTTACATTTGCTTTCACACACTACTACCTCGTGGAGCCTTATGTAATAAAGATGACTCTCACTATATTAAATAACAATGTATTCCATAACACTGTTAAGTAACAATGTATTCCATAACACTGTTTGTTGATAAACCTATGAAAATGTGTTGCACCAAAATGAATAATGTGTTGCACCAATGTGTATTGTATTTGTGTTAACAACTATAATCTAAACAAACATTTGGTGCTTTCGATCACATAAATATTCATGTGAAGGCACTTGCCACTAAATCACAATAGGTAACATAGAATGATCCCCCACACACATATAT
>SNQJ01S0017921.1:112247-129149 GCA_010110895.2 Picea sitchensis | reverse complement strand
TCTAATACATATATGTTTTTTAAAACAAAGTTCAACTTATTCTCTTATCCAAATTAACAGGTTTCCGATATTGGGAGTATGCTAGAATTGAAAGTTTTTATTTTTGGGGGGTTGAAGAGACCTGCATTAATTTATTTTACTTATGAACGAAATCACTGGTCAAGACCCAGAAGTGAGGCCCGCACTACTATGGTTATGGTTGTTGTGAAGACAAGTGAGTGTTTATACAAGGGTCAATAATATAGCATAAGAAAAAGAATATCGAACAATATAGCTAGGAACTTGGGATTGGTAGGAAACGTCTCCAATTGGTTGGGAATTGTTTTGGGAACTCGGGAGCTTCAATATCAAGAAAATGAAATGCTGAGAACTAGTTTCCCAAATAGATAGTTTTAAATTAAAATTGTATTAAATTAAAATGTAAATATTTGTATTCCATTATTACAAATACATAATTTATTACAAATATTTTCATTATATTTATTTAAAATATGAATATAAAACAAAGACTAAACTACACTAAATATTATTTTAAAAATTATTTGAGTAAAAAAACTTAATAATACTCATTTTATAGTTATGGATATGAAAAACTTTTAATGTATGTATGTTTTACTTAAACATGAAAGTCTAATAAATCTCTTGTTACTATCAACCAACCAAATCATTGACTT
This sequence comes from Picea sitchensis, assembly GCA_010110895.2. Classification (NCBI taxonomy): domain Eukaryota; kingdom Viridiplantae; phylum Streptophyta; class Pinopsida; order Pinales; family Pinaceae; genus Picea; species Picea sitchensis. The sequence continues at coordinate 128,475 of SNQJ01S0017921.1, read as the reverse complement.
GTATTGTATTTTCATATTATAAGAGTAGTATTATTTAGCTTTTTCCAATCACAACAAGAATAATGCTTCAAATTTACAAGGATGTTTGAAGTTTACATATATAAAGTTTAATTTTAAAAAGATGTTAAAATTTTATATATGTATTTTCAATGTTGTTTCTCATTTTCTCATTGAATCTTTATCGATATTAAAGTTTCAATATTGTGATGGCGATGCTTCATTCAAATTTCTACCCTATCAACTTTCGATGGTAGGATAGAGGCCTACCATGGTCGTGACGGGTGATGGAGAATTAGGGTTCGATTCCGGAGAGGGAGCCTGAGAAACGGCTACCACATCCAAGGAAGGCAGTAGGTGCGTAAATTACTCATTCATATAATTATTAGTACAAATTAAATTAGTAATTTCGATATGGTAGTTGTTGCAATAGGAGCAACCTTATCATGGATTCATGTTGTTATGGATTGAGTGATCTGGATACACTGTAATCTAAAATATCATTGTGATCTCAAATATTATATATATATATTAGTATATACTATTGCAGCTCCCATCTTTAGGTTTCCTACAAATTTGAGGGAAACTTCTACTCGTTCGTATCCAAGTTCCCAAAGTTCCCACATTAGTGCAACATAGCTAATTAGTATATAATAATAAGTATGTATATTTAAATTTTAGTGGTTAAATTGTTGGGTAGAAGAAGTCCTTTATCTCGTAAACAAATGAATTTCATAAACCAAATTAATGTCTAACTTAACTATAACCTTAAAAATCAATTATAATAATAATAATAATAATATATTACTAATAATATTATGTTCCCATAATAATGTTACTTTTTAGATGTTCTCTCATATAAATTATGACATTTTTTTTCCAGAAGAAAATTTTCTCATTATATTAATAATATGGTATAACAACCAAAATTACATTTTCTGCTTCACATATATGTCATTGCTCTAGCCCCCGCTATATGGTAATTTGTCTGCAATTACGATAGTCAACTCATATGTCTATCCTCCACATCAAGTCTCCAACTAACAGATACTAAGTCTATCAATACATATACAAAAATCCAAAATGTTAAATATAGTAAATTGTTATGTCTCTCAAATTCAAATATATAGAGATATAAACTGAGGCGGCCCCACTTGACCATCTATCCATTGATAATATGTCAAAATCCCCACCTGCTTTTAAAGAGCACTTTTGGACATAATATCAGCCTCCTCATTTAATTCTCTGTAAATATGAGTGAAGTTGATCTGAGTAAAGGCAATGATGAGATCGGTGATTCTGTCTTTCCATCATTCCAGTGCAATGACTTGTAACTTCCCTTTATTGTTTAACCAATCTATAATAATATTAGAGTCACCCAATACTTGAATATCTAATAGATTAAGTATGGAAGCCAGCAAAAGGGTAGCCCAGACGCCAAGAAGTTCCACTTTGGTATTAGTACCCTCCCCACAGTTGTAGGTCCAAGTATATTTGGTATGATCCGACAGCTTGATCAGACCACCATCTCCACATAGTAGACCAGTGTTTTGTGAGGCTCCATCAAACCAAGTAATGTTCCATCCTTATTGAATGGTAGGATGAATAAAGCACGGAAAAGGTTCCTTCCTTGTCCTAGGAATCTCCAAACCAACCAAAGTCCTGTAGCAAATAATATTAATACAAGGAGGAGCCTGATAATAAATAGCCTTGTTGTGCACTAACCAAATGTACCAGCAAACCAAGGTCGGAAGATGAGGAAAAGATGACTCCTCCTTTGTCCAGTTCTCCATACTAGTCTGCAAAGAGGAGTCCGACCAGATGGTCTCGAGCTTAAGGGTGAATGTGAGTCTGTGCCAAACTTGTTGTGCAAATGTGCAATCTAGGAAATGTTGTGTAATGGATTCAGAGTTCAAGCGACATAGAAAACAAATATTAGGTCCCTCCTAGCCCCAGCGAAGAAGAATGTCCCAGGTCAATATCTTGTCATCTGCAGCTAGCCAAATAAAAAGTTTGATTTTCAAGGGAAGAGTCCAATGCCATAATTGTTTCATCCATCGTGTACATCTCTGGATCCAAATGGTAGAAGCTAAGGCATTGTATACATTTTTTACTGTTAAGTTTCCATAACGATCACCTCCAATCCATAGCAAAGTATCCTCCTGTTCCCCAAGATGTATCCCCGCTCCTATAAGAGGCTTACAATAGTGTTTCCATTCAATAGCCAAGTCACCCAAAAGATCCAGAGCTGAGCAATTTTTTCATCTGGTAATAAAAGCCCCATGGTTTGTAAGGCCCTTGGATTGGAAGAGATAATAAACATGATTTTCATGTAATTTGTTCAAGAGCCTTGGAGATAGAAAAGAAAAGTCCCCAATCCCAGAATAGCATCCTGACTAATATGAATAGTGTGGCCTGATCTTGGTTTCCAATATAGCCAGTGTTGAATAATATGAATGTATTTCAATAGTGATCTCTAGATCGGAGAAGCATTAGATGGGCTTGTAGTAGTATGTCTGAGCCAACATGGGATAGTAATATGTGTGAAATATTTACCAGTAATAACTCAGTGCCAAATCCCATCTTGTGACAGCACACGTTGGAGTGATTTGATCGCCAATGCTTGATTAAACAAGATAATGTTTCTTAGCCCCCAACCACCCACCGATTTGGGTTTTGCAATGGATTCCCAGCGACAGATATGTACATGCTTATTTGCACTACCTCTTGTCCAGAGAAAAGAAAATATCAGTTGTCAGATTCTTTTTAAAATAGTAACAAGGATAGCAGCCAATGCCATCCAATACACTGCCTGGATCTCCAGAACTGATTTAATAAGAACAAATCTCCCTCGAAGAGAAATCCACCTATTGCACCAATGTGTGATCCTTTTCTCAAATTTTATGAGAATCCAATGCCAATCGGTCACTTTGTAACAGTCTGGTTTGAGAAAATATCCAAGATATCTCAGACCAATCGAAATCTCAAGAAAGTTGTACGAGAATATGTTTTTGTACAAGTCAATCTCCACCTCAGTAAGCCCCGAGTAATGTAAGGTGGAATTTGTCTCATTGATCTGGAGCGTCGATGCATGATAGACAAATTTTAGAATTGATTCGATCTCCAACCATTCTTGTGAATCAGCTCTAGTTGCAATAGGAATATCATCCACGAAGAAAATATGAAAAATCTTGACCAGTCTTAAAACCTTAATGCCTATAATTCTCCCTGCTTGTTGTCTAGTTTTGAGTAGAATGCTCAGTCCTTCCATGGCCAAGATAAATAAAAGAGGAGAGAGTGGGCATCATTGCCACAAGCCTCTCTCATTTTGGAAGAAAGGAGTTTCTTCCCCATTCACTAGTACATCTATGGTCGCACTAGAAACACACCACATGATCCATCTCATGAAAAGTTGACCAAAACCATATTGTAGTAGTATTAATTGAAGGAAGTCCCAATTAATACAGTCAAAAGATTTTTTGAGATCTAATTTTAAAATCAATGCCTGGATATTTTTTTGTTTAATGTTGTGTAAGACTTCCTGTGCGGTCCTAATAGCATCCAATATCTGACGACCTTTAATGAAGCCCAATTGTTCACCTGAGATAAGGTGAGACAAGTAAGGTTTAATCATGTTGGCCAGTATTTTGGTGATTACCTTGTAGCAAAGATTGCACAGAGTAATAGGCATGTAGTCACTAAAGGAAGACGGACGATTGGTCTTGGGGATAAGAGTCAGGAAAGTAGATTTTAAAGCCCAATTGACCACCCCTCTGATCCTGGTATCTTCCACCAGCTCCTAGAGATCATTTCCAACAAGATCAAATAAGTGTATGTAAAACTCAACGGTCCAACCATCGGGTTCGGGGCTCTTATCCCCTTTGAAAGTATTTAGAACTTTCCAAATATCCTATTTAGTACATGCAACATTAATAAGATCGGCCTCCCTCTCACTTATGAGTCTAGGAAGGATTCCAGTGATGGAAGCTTGGTCTATAATGTTTGTAAGACCCTGATTACTATAGGAATTTTTCAAAAAATGAAAGGCCACTGGTAAAAGCTTGTCTTGTCCTGTAATAATGTTTGTTGTGTCCGTCTTTAAATCCCAAATATGTTTATGATTCCTCCTGAAGCTGGAAAAATGATGGAAATACTTTGTATTTTGATCTCCACATTTGATCCAAATAGCACTACTCTTCTCGCGCCAATGAGCCTCATCGGCCAGCAAGATCTTGTTATACTCCTCCTCAAGAGTCTTTAAATGTTGTTCAAATTCAATTGTTCTAGTTCCCTCAGAATGATCCTAGATCAGTGTGAATATTATCTTCCAGTTGTGTGAGTCTATGAGTATTTTTGATAATCTGTAAATGGGACCAACTTTTAACTTTCAATTTTAAGTGTTTCATCTCCCATGCAAGATGTCTCTACACGTCAACTTTTTGTAGAAAGTATTGGTCAGTTCAAACCTTTGTGACAAGTCGCTCAAAGTCAAGGTCTTGTAACCACATCAAATTGAACTTAAAAGGATACATAGAGTAATGAGAGAATGAATCCAGCTGCAATTAAATGGGAGCATGGTCCGATAGGAACGGATATTCAACCCAGGATCTATATCTTTCCGAAAGATGAAGAAGATGTTCAGAAATCAAAAAATGATCCAATCGCTTAGAAATACACTCTGAAATAGTTCTATCGTTCCTCCAAATAGGAACCACACCAGCCGGAAATAAATCCACCAGGTTGTTGTGTAGGAAGATATATTTTAACTGTAAGGTTGTTGGATCAGGTAAAGTCGTGTCCCCCGATATCTCATTTCCTGATAAGGTAAAATTAAAATCACCTGCGACAATAAGATTTGGTTTAGACAGAAGGCCAATAGTCGAAACTTTTGTCTAGAAGGCAAGCCTATCAGTACAAGGACCATAAACATTGAGAAGGTTGACCTATCACTTGTTAGCACAACAGGTACATGTCAACAAAATACCGCCACAACATAAGAAAGGTTCCAATTGAAACAAAATGGGATCCCAAGCAATAAGTAGCCCACCTAATATACCCATAGAGATAACAACACTAACAAACCATTGCGACCTTATGCTACTGAAGAAAGCCCGAGCACGTAGTTCATCAACTAAAGTTTCTTGTAAGAAGATATTGTTGGGATGGGTTATGTTGATAAGTCTTCTGAGGGAGGCCTTTTTTAGGGCGCCTCCCAACCCTCTGATGTTGAGGGAGAGAAGTATCATGGACATGAATTGGCTAGGGATTTAATGCCTCTAAGTGCCCTAAGGTCAGAAGTTTATGTGGAAGAAAAAGTCGGAAGAGTAACATATGAAATAGCTTTTCTCTGAGCACTACAAGTTTTTATAGGTGAAGTTTCAATTCCCAAACCCTAAGACCAAGAGAAGTCTTTCCCAGTAGAGTCACTAGAATTAACACAGTGCGAAGAAGAAGGTAAATCCGAGCTCTCACGAATAATAGGTGACCTGCCTCAAAAAGTAGGAATCGAAACCAGATGAAGTGTCTCAACCGAAGAAGGGGACAAATTATTGAGTAGGTTCCCAAGGGTAGTGTGTCCAAAAGCCAAATATTTTGAAATCGATGGATCAGTCCCAACAATCTTAGAGTCAACAGTAGGAGGAGGTGCAACAAAACTGTGATTAGGAATAGTCAAATGAAAAGGACTAGTAGGTAAGACAACCCCACCAAGAGCCAAAGGACTAGTATGAGCCCTTTCGTCTCTAGCAAGTGACGAGAGATGAGGGGTAGGAAAAGTCTGAGGGGACTCTTGCTCCGCAGTGGGTAAAGGAGGAGTAGGTGAGGTCTGTGGAGAAACAAAAATGGTCAGATTTATGGGCCCCATCCCCGGGATAATAGAAGAGTCCAACATATGCCTTTCCCAAGAAGTAAGGGTAAAATAAAAGGTAGGATAGATTTGCTTGAGCTTACTAGTGAGAGAATCCATAGGCGTAGACTACCATTCACCTATATCCATAAATCCTTTAGTCTCCACAGTGTAAGAGTCTACTCCCGGTGAGTCCTCCCACGAGAACTTGCAGAGGTATGAAGCTTCAGATTCTTCCTCTTCTAGTTCTTCAGTACAGTCACGCTAGAGGTGTCCCATCCTGCAGCAGCAAGAGTAGTGGAAGGGAATGCCAAGGTAATCAAGGCACAGGGTCACTATGCGGCCTCTCCAAATGATATCCAAAGTCTCTAGTAGCCCCGGTGAACATCCAACTCGACCAGTATCCTATCCATTTTTCTATCAGAACCTTTTAAAATACTATCATCCAAACAAATGAAACTCCCAAGCTCATTGCCTATGGCTACAAGAGCCTTATCTATCCAATACTGAAGTGGAAAGCCAGGAAGTAAAACCCACATGTGTCGCAATCTAGAATAATTTGAGGCAGGATCAAAGCTAATCCACCATCTCTTAAGAATTAGGCTACATCCACTAATAGTCCAAAAAGGTCCAGAATACACTGAGAATCCTCTTACGAGTTAAATATAAGACCGAACTAGCCATGAGAAAGAGAAATGAGCTCTGGAACATACCCCAGTAAAGGAAACCAGGTATCCAAAATCCAAACCGAAAGAGAACACTTACATAGAGAGTGATAGGAAATCCTACCAACAAGTCCACAGAGAGAAATACAGACACTCTTCTCCAAGCCTACGTCTGAACCCATGATAAGGCAACGTTTTGTCTTGTTGTGTTTCCATGGTCATTTGCAACCCGAACTCTTGGGTTGCCACTTCTGTACCTTTGAAATACACTCATGAGAACCTACACTCTAGTGCAAACTAGATCACCCGAAAGAGGATACCAGTCTCAGAAGTGGAGCAGAAGGCGGCAAGGGAGTGATGAAAGGAGGTTCAGTGTAAACATCGGTCAAGGAAAATAAGTGTTCCGCCAAGTTCGGGGTGGAAGAGGGAAAGGAAGTAGCTACAAATTGTGAATTCATCGATGTGAAGAGTCTAGCACTCTTCCAAAGGGCCTCATTAGCCACACTCATGAGTGTGCTGACCTTAGCCTCCATTTGGAAGGTGTTGGAAGAAACCTCTAGAGACTGCCACCTCGCATAGTCATGACAAAATCAAACTCTAGAAATACCGCCACTGTTAATTAAAAATTTAAAGTGGGCTCTATCATTACTGCATATGAGGTGTAAACCCAATCCAATGACAAACAACTTGCGTCACGCAAGAGAGGTCAAGCTAGGAAAAGACAACCACCAAGGTAATAAAAAAAGGTACCAGGAAAGAGCAGAGTAGTTTAAGGAAGAGAGTTAAGGCTCTTTGTCAGTCATTGGAAATGACGACAGCTCCAAGTTCCACGTAAATTAGAGGATAACAAATCGAAAAGCCCTAAACTAGAGAAGGTCAGACTGATATAGTCTAGAAACAAGAGGAACCATTGGATAAGGATCCAACAGCCAGGTGGGTGCCATAACTTAGCGCTAAGTGCGGTTGATTTGACAGTTCCACCAATGATGCCACCATTAACGCCTTCTCTATTGGAGTTACTTCAGACACACCTAGGATTTGTTTTTCCTAAATTTTTTCCTTGTTTATTAGTCATAATTAGTCATTATCCAGTCTCCTATATTTTAGGGGAGAATATTTCATCTGGAGAATATTCTCTTTCAGTTGACACTTCAGTTTGACTAGTTGAGTTGAGTTTATATGTTGCATTGGTTTTTTCACCATGCAACATTGGGATCATCACCATGCTAATGTGAACTTTCCTTGGGATCATCACTAGATTGGTGTATTACCCTTGATTTCCTGAGTTAACTCCTCACTACTCTTTGTTCAATTAGTTAACTGAAGACTAGTTGACTAGTTAACTCAACTAGGTGGCAGTTCACTCCCGTAACTGCCTGAGAGACTAGACTAGGTGGCAGTTTACTCCCATAACTGTTGGTGTGTGTCCAGATCACTCTAGACCACCACTATGGCTCATTAATTACTCATGTATCCTATATCTATTGTAAATTATTCACTCTTTGAGTGTGGATAATGGTTAATGAGAATTCTTCTATTCTTTCTCTCCTTCTTCTTCTTTCTCCAATTCTCTCTGAAAATGTGTGTATTATGGTTTAGATAGATCTATTATGTGTAGGTTCAACACATTTACATGGTATCAGAGCCGACGGACTGCTAAGAAAAATCTACACCAAAATTTTTTGCCGGTACAAAAGATTGAAGACAACAAAAAGATGGATTATTCGTCAGAAATACTTCTCATGCCTCATAACTATTTGGAATGGAAGCCAAAAATTCTTCTTATGCTCAGATGCAGAGGCTTGTATCAAATAACTATGGAAATGGAAGTAGAGCTTGATTATGTCGATGAGAAAAATGACTTTCTCAATAGACAAGATATGGCCATAGGATGTATCATCTATTTTATTTCTCCCGAAATTCTCCATCAAGTATATGATGATTCACAAGAATTCACTCCAAATTATTTATGCAGCAGAATGGAGGTTTTATTTGGGAATAAGGAAGAATGCATGCAAAATGTTGACAAGACAGAGAATGTAGAAAAGCCATTGGAAGATAAATCATCTCAGTTTGAAGAGCCTTCTACACAAGTATCTACAAAAATTTGTATTCCATTAATTGAAGATGATGTCTACTCCATTTCAGATTTGTTTTATGAAATTCATGTGGAAGATATATGGCATGCATCTCAGGAGTCGCATGCAGATACTTTTCCATGCACAATGCATGCATCTCAGGAGACAAAAAGGGATCCGCGCACATCAGACTCCATTCTGATATTTTATGAGAACAATTTGTAGAAAAAAATTGGATATTTTAATTCCTCTCGGGAAAATATCCAATTTCAAAAAAAAAATCATCCGAAACGAAGTCCGGAAAGTAAAGTTATAATCATTTTAAAATAAACAAAATTTCAGTGTTTTTCCAAAAATTGCCGCACGGTTTTCAAATTTTATCCAAAATTTATTTGGATATTATTCATTACAAGAAGAGAAAGTGGATATTTGTGAACATCTCAATAGTGCATCTTCTTCATCAGATCTGTTCAAACATCTACATCTTCAACAAAATCTTTAACGAGCACAAACTTGCACAGTTGCAAGGTATTCTTGGAGTGAAGGACAGGGTTGCTTAGCAACTATTTTTTGTTCTTTCTCATTTTATTTTTTTATGCATTGTAATTTGAGGGGGGGTTTACCATGAGTTTTTCCCTCTTTCCTCGTTTATTTCAGTGTATCTTATGTATTTGGGTACCTAACATGGCCTCGTTGTCGGGACCCATTCTTTATTTTCACCATAGTGATGTTCAATGAGGTGTTGGAGTTACTTCATACACACCTAGGATTTTTTTTTTCCTTGTTTATTGTCATAATTAGTCATTATCCAGTTTCATATATTTTAGGGGAGAATATTCCACCTGGAGAATATTCTCTTTCAGTTGACACTTCAGTTTGACTAGTTGAGTTGAGTTTAGATTATGCATTGGTTTTGTTACCATGCAACATTGGGATCATCACCATGCTAATGCATACTTTCCTTGGGATCATCACCAGACTGGTGCATTGCCCTTGATTTCCTAATTTAACTCCTCACTACTCTCTGTTCAGTTAGTTAACTGAAGAATAGTTGACTAGTTAACTCAACTAGGTGGCAGTTCACTCTCGTAACTACCTGAGAGACTAGACTTTGTGGCAGTTTACTCCTGTAACTGTTGGTGTGTGTCCAGATCACTCTAGACCACCACTATGGCTCATTAGTTACTCATGTATCCTATATCTATTGTAAATTATTCACTCTTTGAGTGTGGATAATGGTTAATGAGAATTCTTCTATTCTTTCTCTCCTTCTTCTTTCTCCAATTCTCTCTGCAAATGTGTGTATTATTGTTTAGCTAGATCTATTCTGTGCAGGTTCAACACATTTACATTCTCGAGCTCATAAACCAGGCCGCCCTTTTCTCAATAAATTCCAAAACCTTTTTGAATTCTAAACTATGACATACATATGCAAAAAATCACTATTTTATATTGTTTAAAATCTATTTCTGAATGCATAAATGGATTCAGGATGCTCAAAAAACCCTAAGGAACTAGGATTGTACTTTATTAACTATTCAATATTATACTTTATTAACTATTCAAATCTGCAGATCTAATAATTTTTCGCATTAGACAAATATCATCAAAAATGAACCAAAAGATAGAACTTTTAGACTACGGCTTATATTATGTTTATTAAACTTCCCTTCACATGTCATATTATTATATATATTTAAATTAGAGGAGCTTTTCAAATACATATTTATTATTATTTTTAATCTTTTTAAAGGAATATAATAGTATATTTTCGTTGAAGGCGTTCTTTAAGGGGAGGTTCCTCACCCCATTTTCATCATCTATCAAGGACATATCGAACCATGCCATGTGTCAATTTAAATTAAAACAACGTGGCAGAGATTTCACTATTATCATTTTGTACTTGACCTCCCTCCACCACCTTGTTGCACCGCCTCCTTATCCTTCCCCTACCTGGTTATCTTTTCACCATGCTCGCATCTATTTCTTGGTTGTATCCACCGCCCAATTCCAAGGTTGCAGGGACGAAAATTAAACCAGTGAAGGAGTTAGGTCGGCCTCGGAGGGACTAAGTATATGAATAATCGATAGGTTGTTTCTTCCAAACAATGGCCGAAGACCCCTCTCTATTGTAAGGCTATATTGTGCATCTACCAAGAGAATGATGATGTCTCTCCATTTCTCACAGAGGCCATGCAACATCAACTTCACCTAGAACATGAATGAGCTTTAGAGATTTGATAGAACAGGAACATGCTTTGAAGATTTGATAGCTCGTACTGATGCATACTATTGTTACTGGTTTTTTTACCATCTTAGTAGTTACCGAGGATCAACCTAGAAGAACGCTACTAAATTTGGCGTGGCATATTAATGTTTAACTGCTCCTCCCAAATCCCTTTGATGATCAGGGATTCTAAATCAGTCTGAACTGGGCCTGCAGAATCAACCCACTCTTCCAATCAACGTATTCTAAACCTCCTAGCAATTTGGAGGCTAGGTAAGAGGATTCAACTTTTTCATCTCTATGTGCTCATTCATTTTAGGCAAAAACAAGATTGTTGGTATTTGGTGGCACGAGAAGATTTTGTGAGCGGTTATGCTTGCAGTGGAGGTGTGCAAATGAGTTGCATGTTTGGAAACTCCAGAAAGTGGAATGCCATCGAGAGGCCACATGATTTTGAGTGATTTTGTTCAATGTGCAATAGTTGTAAAGATGTGAGTGAATTCTTATCGGTGTACCTATTTTTGGATATATTAGATTCCATGAGAACATTATGTGAAAAGCTAGAGGTTTCTATATATAGTGATTACCACGGGAAATATCCTTCTAGGAATTGGACATCCCACTCTATCGTCTACTTCATAGCTTAGGGTTTCGGGATATTTATTCAAATGGGGTATTTTTTGGCTTGAATAATCTATACAAAGAGAGCAGTGCTTGCGAAATAGGGTTTTTCAGAGTACTTTCGACGGAGGTCATAGCAACCAAGGAAACAACTGAGGAAGATGAAGACCCTTCAAAGGGTTTTATGGATAGTTTGTATAGGAGGATTTCCAGAGCTAGATATCTAAAGTGCAGTTTCGTAGCCGAGTTGTAAAGGTGGATTTTGGAAGGCAGCGAAATCGAGAAGGATAACTTGAAACAGATTGTGAAGGGACTCAAAAAGTACAATCGACCTAAGGAGGCCTTTGAGGTTTTTTTCTAATGCTTTCTATAATTTCTCACTATCCTAATCTTTTATGTTGTTATATTAGCTTTTAAATAAACGGGTTTTAAAGTGTTTTCATAGGCGTTGTATGGAGATAAGTGACAAAATGTTGGAAAATTATATCCAACATGACCTTATTTCACTGCTAAGGTCGACTGAGTGTGAAACCACTATATTACCATAAATGGGAAATATTGTGTCAACAATGCGCAATTGCAGGTTGTTCTAATTGGAGGGTAGAAAAATATCTTGGATTTAGTGATCCAAATCTAGTTTTGTAGTCAAATTTGCACGACCTTGAAGGTTTTAGGTACACGATTCTTATTTCAAGTTTCTATGTTAAACTCTATTGTTGAATTTCGTGTAGAGATGCATGTTGTAGTCTCTTGGAATTTAGTGGCCCTATGATTGTGATCCTGACACAACTGCACAACACAAAATGGATGTTTTTATCCAACATGTTTGTGGTACAAACTCTTCACTCAAAATTTCCATCATTGTTTCCCTAATGACGTGGATTAAAAGCTTCATATGTAGTAAAACTATAATTAAAACATTCATGTTGGCTACCAACCACCTATGGAGTCCTATACATCCAATTTTTTTGTTCACAGTCATATATATATACAATCTTCCCTTTCAATAAATTCCAACACAAATATTTTAAGATTGGAGAGAAGTTTCCCCTGTCAACTTCTTCATAATCTTTCAATATTGCAGAAACGACAGTCACAACTAAAAGGTCACCAGCTCTTGTCACTTCCAAAATGTTATAACTTAATATGTAAATTTGAGTATCTTATGTTACATTTTGATTTTCCTAGTATACAAGTAGGTGGTGTATTGGCATTACAAAAAGTAAATGGATTTAAAATAAAGTAAACCATTGAAAGCCTATTTTTTGGCTGCAGTCATAAACTGAGTGCTTGACTAGATAAATTAAATGTCAAAAACTACTAAACCCTTGAGAACAAAGCAACAAATAAATACACAAAGGTGAAGAAAATTCATATATTTACATTATTTTGTTTCCTTACATAATATTGATGCAAATTGTTACAATGTAACTATTTCAATATATTTTTCATCGAACCTCTGACAAAGTTCCAGATCATAATGGAATTGGTCTGGCAGATTAGGTGAGTTACGCTGGAAATATATGTTGATTTGTTGAAGAAGAAGAATATTCAAACACTGATCTACACCAATTTCTATTAGACTGATTAAAATTCGAAACCCAGAGACTCTGGCAGGACGTGGTTATGAGAGGGAACATCCTCGGGATCACGTTCAAGCTACACCCATCTTCTATAGAAGTTGTGGACAAGGCGCTTCTTCTCCACTTGATACCAGTTCCCGGGACCATTAGCTCTGGCCTCAACATGTTGGAGGCCTTGTTTACCAAAGCCCAATCTCATTTAGGATTCGGTCGAAACGGGACGCACAAGATCTTGAACCCATCCAACAAACGAAGATAACCCTCCAGATTGTGAGACTCCATAGGGTTGGGGTCTTGTTTTAGAAAACGCAAACATCGATGATCCAACTTGAGTTTGACTCCAACATGTATATTCCCTACTAACCATATTTGGAGGTAATTAAGACTTTCATGCTGACTATGAACCACATCTGGAGTCCTATATACCCAATCTTTTTTTCGCATTCGTATATATACAATCTTCCCATTCAATAAATTCCATCACAAATATTTTTTTCAGTTCATACTCAACGTAAAATAGTAAACAAATTCATCATACTCTTCCTTACATTCAAAACTTCGACTATCTTTACAACCTTTTTTGAGTTTTGTTACTTTTTAAAAACAATGTTTTTCAAATTACCATAATTAAAAATCTCCCAATACCTTTATTCATTCTTATATAATCCTTCATTCATTTATAAAATTTGTGTTTTCAAACTACCATAATTAAAAATCTCCCAATACCTTTATTCATTCTTATATCATCCTTCATTCATTTATAAAATTTGTTTTTCTCAAGGTAATCACAGAATGTTGTAAATGATATTATTTTTTTAAAATTTAATAACATTTGTTTATATCTAATCTGGTTGATTTTTCTATTAAAAAACTATATTTATAAATAAACACCTTGAAGACTGCTCAAGAAAATGGTATGGAAAGTGAAGATAAATAAGTCAAATTCTAAGTGACTTTGAACTCCAAATTTTCATCAGATTTTCATCATAAGTTTTGTCATTTATGTGGTAAGATGAAAAGGCTTGCATCACTCCATGGATAACTTAAAGAGGGGTTTGTCGAATCGTCAAAGTGTAGATTTGAAATGTGTGGCATAAGAGACAACTTTTAATTTTATGTACAAAAGGAATTTTTCTATGGCCTATGGAATCCCTTGTTGGATCCTTGTATTAAATATTTAGATAAATGTTTTGGCAACATTTAGGTGATTGTTATGTCAAGACATGATATCATGATTGTGAATAATAATAAGAACTATGGGGCATGTATTGCATTTATGTGGTAAATTTAGCATGATGTGATCTTATCTTATTAACATAATTAGTTCTCAAAATTAAATCGTGGAATTCATTACTTAGTTTTCTCAAACCATTTCCTATGGTGATATCCACATTTGTCTTGATGTATTCTTCATCAAACCAAGCCTGTTATGCCGAAGGAGTTATTTTAAGGGGTCGTTCCCCTCGACCCTTCGTCGTCTGTCAATACCCATTTTTACTCGACCACATGTCCCTTATAATGTGCCACATGTAATTTCTTGCTCCACCGCCTCAATGCCTGTATTCCTGCCTTCAACCTTCACCCATATTCTATATGAGGGTTTTAGCAAATAAGAGGAAATGTGTAGACGACAGTGATCTGAAGTGGTCTGAAGTGGTTTCAGTGGAGGCCGATACTACTTCCAGAGGCTGCACTATAGCAAGGTTTTAGTAGATAAGAGGTAGCGTGCATACGATAGTGATCTGAAGTGGTTTTACTGGGGGATGATACTACTTCAGGAGGCCACTCTATAGAATGGTTTTAGTAGATAAGAGGAAATGTGCAGACGACAGTGCTCTGAAGTGGTTTCAGTGGGGATCAATACTACTTTTGGTGGACAGTCTCCTTCTTTACACACCTTCCATCAGGACAAACCTACGTGGATCTCACTCGAACAAGGTGTCTGAAATGGTTGTGTAACCAAGGTTATCATGTTACTCAAGACATTGCCTAAGAGTAAACATGCGAGGCTTTGAAGGCAGGAGTGGGATGTCTCTCACTTTCAAACCGACTCTCGATCAACATAGAGATGCCTCTAGATTTCAAACCAGCTTTCATCAACAGGGAGCGAGATTCTAATGCGCTTAACAGAACCTTCATATCCACCATCAATTTGATTAGAATGGTTTTTCATTTTTCCAGGTGATCCAACTAAAGTGAGAAAAATGGACCTGGTATAAGGATGTGGAGATCATGCAAAGGAATGAATGGATTGGGATTTTTGGGATTTTCAATATTTTTTCCTGTTTTTTTATTACTCTTTTGTGTAGGCGGATCTTGTTTATGTGGTGTATGGTGGTGCTTTGGTCCGTGGACATTTATTTTTTTGGTTTGTCAATCAACCCGTCTTCTTAATTTTTCATTATCTTCCTGTTTGTTGTGGTGGAGAGTGAATTCTTGAAAGCTTTCATAGTAAGGTCCTCTGTTTTTGAATATATATTAAACACTACCTTGTTTTCTCTTTTTTCCTGGTGGAGTGTGAATTCTTGAAGGCTATTGTAGTAAGTTCCTCAATTTTTTTAATATACACCACCTTCCTTAATTTACATCTGATTGGAGCAAAAACAAAGGATGCATACTTGCAGAGTCCCTTCGAGTGGAAACCAACATCAACACTAAGCTCTGATCAGGTTATGCTTTTATTTGATCGTGGATTGAACAATTAGATTTAATATAATTGCATTTTTTTATTTTTTCTGAATATACATATTGTTTTGTCCTCAATTGATGTTGGGAGTGCAGGGAAATTAATCAGTTTCAACAGATAAATTAATGAAATTAATGGTGGATGCACGATGGATGAATTGATGGGATCAAAGATGAATTCATATTGCACTTCCTCTCTGCCTCCACAAGTAGGTAGTGCACTTCAGGGATGATTTTAGGGGCTAAATTTCGCTCATGGGATAATTTTCCATGGTTTTTCCCAAAAAATGATTCGTTGTTCTAAAAAATATTCTCCCAAATTCTATATGATACAATTATTTTACCTTAAAAATTGCCAAAACTTTATACAAACTATATAAAATTCTTAGAAATTTGAATATTTTTACAAAAATATTGCCAAAGATTTTATAGTTGGCATATGAAGGATTAGTAAGATTCGCCAAGGTTTCTACATTTTAAAATAAATTTCCATCCTTAAAATCATCCATGGTGCACATTCTCGGGGT
>SNQJ01S0017921.1:39821-56174 GCA_010110895.2 Picea sitchensis | reverse complement strand
TCTCCTAGGGTTAGGTTTTTGGATGTTTATGACTTTTGGCATTCTCTTCTATTGTAAAAAGGCCTCTAGAGCCCCACTGTAATCATCTTCTCACGGATGCGAGTAGCAACCACATCTCTTCTCAGAGATAAGCTACCAACGCCCTAGCTAGTTTATTTCCATTCTGTCTGTAAGCATATTTCAGTCATTTGTGATTAATGAAATAAAGTCTTATTTCCGCTGCATCTCTGCGTTTATGTGTATTTCTATATTTCATTGTGTTCCTACATAAATCTGGATCAATGCATGCAGTGGATCCACATTATCGATCATAGATCCAATATTTCCTCTTTGATATGGGTATTTTCTTATTATTTTGCATTGTATTCCAACTAATATAATATCTATACAATCTAGCCAAGGTTATTCTATTTAGTGTCCACGTGCTATGATGTAATTCTCGTTATTTCACTTAATTCAAGATATTGAGTTGTTCCTGGTTCCAAAACAATTGCATGCATGATATAAACATATAAACACCACAAAAATGCAGCCAAAAACCTTTTAAAACTTAGTTAGAAACCTCAGTGCATCAGATCTGTAGTCAGATCACCAGTGTTAGCAGTAAATATCCAGATCTGAGGGGTTTGGGATATTTTAGTGGTATCAGAGCCCTCTTCTTTCCAACCTATGAAGAAGTGCTTGACTGACAACCCCATTATTCTGGGAACATGTGAAGAGTACCCAGAGGGAAGAGGTCACATCGGGGATGAGTACATTCAGTACTGTAGTGGTCACAGTAGAGACAAAGGGGACATAAAAATGAGAGACCATATTCCCTTCCATATCCATTTAGATACAGAGTGAGAGGACATAGACAAAGATCATATCAGTTCAAAGACAGAGGAAGAAATAGAATATAAGATGGGTGACATACATGATATTCCAGAGGGAAAAGGGAAATGCCCCGAGACCCCTTACAACAGTGCATAGGCCATGTTGAACGATCTCGCGAGAGGGAAATGGGATATGATGAATGCCATAAAACAAATGGAAATCAATACACAACTGATCTAGAAAAGTATGGGCATGATGGGTGCAAATATAGCAGGTGGAATGAGTGGTTCCATGGGACACCATGGAGGTGGAGCCAGTGGATCAAGTGGGAACCCAACAGGGTTGAGTGGACACCACACACCCACCCACACCTATATCTTAGCGGGAAAGATTCCCAGGCCAATTTTTTTGTAGTTCCAAGGGGAACAATAGATTGGACACCTAGGATAGGGGCAGACAAAGATGAGGGATCCAATTATAGAGTATAGGAGAGACTACATGGCACTGGGGCCAGAGTTCCATGCTGACATGAGTTTGATGGAATAATGTTCGATCAGGTATCGAAACAAACCCAAAGAGGCACAAAGGGGTAACATGCAACCCCAAAACATGGAATTTATCAAGAAGGTTGGGAAACTGACCATCCCTTCTTTCAACGGTTCGTCTAGGTGTTCAACTCAAGCATGGATAAAAACTCTTGATACCTATTTCAAGCTTAATTATATGAGATCTTCAAAAGATATAAGCTTCACTACCTTGTACTTAGAGGGGGAAGCACATGAGTGGTGGTATCATGGACTGGTGACCTTGGGTCACAGTCGTATCACATCCTACTTGGAGTTCATAGAACGACTGATGGAGAGATTTGATCGAAGGGATCTAAAACTCCATTTCAAAGACCTAACACAACTACAATAGACCAGATCGATTGAGGCCTTCATTATAGAGTTTTAGAGGAAAGAAATAGTGGCGTATGACATATCTGAGCACAGTTTGGTGATGCTTTTTATTGATTCACCAACAAACCCATTGAGAGGTTGGGTAAAGGCCTCCAAGACTCACACCCTATAGGATCCCATATTGCACACTAGATATATGAGAGACTCAGTGAAGAAACCAAATACCTTCACCAAACCCCTTGTTCCACAGAAAGACAAGAATCAGAGAAATCGCCCAAGGGAATGGAAAGGAAAATCCAAACTAGATGATGAGACTAGGTGGGAGCTCATGAGGAAGAAGTTGTACTTTAACTACATGGATCTGTGGGTCCCAGGACACAGATGCTTGGTCAAGGGATAGATACACTACATTGAGGTGGCATCATACAATGAGGAGGAGGATATCATCTCCACATCAGGTAGTGGATTAGAAGAGGAGAATACACATGAGGAGGGGCATCCTCTAAAGAAACCTCGACCACAAACAAAATTGCAATCAGGTGGGATGAAAAAACCACGAGTACCAGTGAAGGGTGGAACCATAGCAACCCTTTCAGGAGTTCCCAGATATGACACCATTAGGATCAAGGGATTCATTAAGGGACAACAAGTCACAAAATTGGTGGATGGTGGGGACACCCATAACTTTGTAGATGCAGCTTTAGTAGCCAGGATGGGGTTACAAACTAAGGCATTCGAGGGATTCACTGTAGTAGTGGCATATGGGTACACCATGACATGCTTGGATAGGGTACAAGACCTAGAGGTTAAAATAGGAAACTACACCATGACATACACTTTCTATGTAGTTGACTTATCAAATATTGATGTAGTATTGGGCGATCAATGGTTATACTCATTGGGCGAGGTTGGTTTCAATTACCAGAACCTAACAATGAGATTCAAAGATACAAATGGGTCAAGGGTAGTATTAAGGGGCATGTCTACAGGAACATCTAGGAAAGTGTCATAAAAAAGGATGGAGAGGATCTTCAGGCATGGGGATGCGACATATGTTGTCGAGTGTTTGATCACCAACAGGAGGGATTCAGATGTCATACAACATTATCATCCTGATATCAGGGAATTTTTGAGTCAATATGAACCAGTATTTGGGTCGATACCACTGGGGAGTCCACCAGACAGAGGATTTGAGCACACAATTGAGTTAGAGGTGGGGGTGACACTAATGATTATTGCACCTTACAGACATCCAAAAATATTTAAAGACGAGGTCGAGAAAGAAATCATGGAATTTATTGCAATGGGGCACATCAGACCTAATGCTAGTCTATTTGCTTCATCATTTGTCTTGTTCCTGAAGAAGGATGACACATTGAGGATGTGCATATATTATCTAGCACTTAATAAGAAGACTATAAAAAATATGTACCCCATTTCGTGCATAGACGAGTTGATGGATGAGCTACATGGGGCAGTCTTCTTTACCAAGATAAATCTTTGCTCAGGTTACCACCAGATCAACATCAAAGAGAAAGACATTGAAAAATAGCTTCCAGGTGCCATTTTTGGCACTTTGAGTTCTTGGTCATGCCTTTCAGGTTGACCAATGCACTGGACACCTTCCAGTTCTGTATGAACCACATTTTTAGGGGATAGTTGTGGAAGTATATGTTAGTATTATTTGATGACATATTGATATACGGTAAGACATGGGAAGAACACTTGACACATTTGGATGGGGTTCTAAACATTATGCAGTCACAATCATTATATGCCAAAGAATCAAGTGTGAATTTGGCATGAGGGAGATTATGTACCTAGGACACATCATCAATGAGTATGGGGTTCAGGTACATCAGGAAACGATCAGGGCCATTTTGAATTGGCCAACACCCAAGAACATCACAGAGTTGAAGGGATTCTTTAGGTTGTGTAGTTACTACAAGAGATTCATGAAGGGGTTCTCACAGTTGGGAGCATCACTCATCGATCTGAAAAAGAAATGGCCGTTCCATTGGATAGAGGCATCACATCACACTTTTGAGAAGATGAAGGAGGTCATGAGCACATGCCTAGTTCTAGAACTTCTCAATTTTTCACAACCCTTTGTATTGGAGTGTGATGCATCAAGAGTGGGTATTGGAGCAATATTGATGTAGGGAGGTCACCCCATAGTCTTTGAGAGAAAGAAACTCATCGAGTTAGAGAGACTCTACTCTATCTATGACAAAGAAATGTTTTCTATCATGCATGCCTTGAAAAAATTCAATCAATACTTAGTTGGCAGTAAATTCATGGTGAGAACTAACCACAATAGCTTGAAGTATTTCTTGCATCAGAAAGACCTCAGTGAGAGACAAAAAAAATGGGTTTCAAAGGTCCAAGCCTTTGAATTTTACATCAGGTATGTTAAAGGAAAAAGGAATGTCATAGTCGATGCCTTATCCAAGAGGCCAACAAATTGTTCGATGTTGGACATATCTACATATTGGAAGACACATTTGTTGGTAGAGTATTCCAAGAATAAATTTGCATGTGAGGTAATGGACGGATAGGTGGTTGATGATAGATATCGGGTAATGGATGATGTCATTTTCTACAAGGACCAGTTCTACTTAGTTCCATAATCGACACTGAAATAAAATATTTTGAAGGACTTTCATGATTCACCCTGATCAGGATATCAAGGGTACTTTAAAACATACAAGAAAATCAGGGAGATATTCTCATGGAAGGATCTCAAGGATGATGTACTAAGACACATCATAGAGTGTATGCCTTGTCAACAAAATGAGTTCAAGTAGACACACCCAACAAGGTTACTTCAACCTATACCCATTCCAGAGAATAAATGGGAGAGCATTTCCATGGACTTCATCATAGGACTACCTAGGGTGCAAGGTAGGGACTATATTTTTGTGGTAGTCAACAAACTGACCAAGTTTGCACACTTCTTTTACATACCCACTTAGTATAAGGCCACCCAAGTGGCAGAGTTATTATTCAGAGATATGTTCAGACTGCATGGGTTTCCCCGATAGATAGTTAATGATAGAGATGGATGCTTCATCAACACATTCTGGTAGGAGTTGTTCAGAATAGTGGACACAAAATTGGTTACGAGTACCAGTTACCATCCACAGACCGATGGGCATACTGATATAGTTAATAAATGGGTGGAAGGGTACCCGAGGAAATATGCAGGGGGGAAACAACACATGTAGGTAAAGTGGCTTCATCTGGGGGAGTAATTCTACTACACGACATATCACATGTCCATCAGGATGACACCTTTCAAAGCCTTGTATGGATATGATGCACCATCATTCATGGAGACGGTACTTGGGGATAGTAGGGCTCTAGGAGCCAAGGATTGGATAGAGGAGAGCCATAAAATTCTCAAAATGGTGAAGGGAAATCTATAGACAAAACATAACCAACATAAGATATATGCAGATAGACAGAGAGTAGAGCGCATATTTGAGGTGGGGGATCTAGTATTTTGGAGACTTCGGCCGTACAAAAATTATTCCATGAAGAAGAGTGGGGAATAAAAACTGAAACCTTGGTTCTATGGGCCTTATAGGATCAACTGGAGGATTGACGAGGTGACCTACGAGTTAGAGATACCAGAGGGTAGTAAGATTCACAATGTGTTCCATGTTTCTTGATTCAAGAAGGAAGTGGGACAAAAAATTACTACTTCAGAGGAGTTACCATTGTTATCACTCCATAAATTGCTTTGGCTAAGCAAACAAATCATAGAGGTAACCTTCAAACCAACTTTAGGATTGGAATATGGCCTTTCCAAACCAAAGAGGGATCTCTCACTGTATATTAGGATCAATCGCCAGATTTCAAATGGAAATAAGGTTTTAAGATGTGGTTGATGGCAGAGGTGAAAAAGAATCCATTGGGCATGGAGTCAAATTTAGTGCAATGGGAACTATCAGTGCTTGGTTTTATAACTATCAAGGAAGAAGAGGACAGGTAGTTGATAATATTTCAGTGAAAATATTTTTGTAATATTGTTGGCCCTTGACCAAATTTTGAGGTTTCTTGGTCATGTTTGACCTACTTTTGGGACTTCGATAGGCTGTTGAAGGTGGAGCACAAGACGAAGCGGAGATTGTGGGATATCAGCCCCTTCTTAGGGATTTTTGGGTTTTGGGCTTATGCAACGAGTATGGGAATGTCGGCCCATGGGTTTACCCATGCTTAGGCTTATTTTGTAAAGTATAAATAGAAGACTAGGTGATGTAAGAGGAAGTCGGTCAGTCATTTGTAAGTTGTGCTGAGTGCAAGTAATAGTTGTAAGTGCTTTGTGCATATTGTGTGAGACTTGCAAGGCTGAGTGCAAGTAATTGTAAGAAACTGTATGTAGGCTTCATGCTGTAACATAGCTTGGGGAAGGAGGATCTAGCAAAGAGTGCATAGATCTCCTATCCTCTGCGGAGTTGATCTCGAGGGTCTGTGCATGTAAGAATATTCAGAGAAGTTAATAAAGAAGACGAAGAGTTGGTGGACGTAGCCCCAGGGTGGGGGTGAACCAGGTATATCCTGTGTTGTGATTGCTTTGTGCTTTATGGTTGCTCTTTTGTTTATATGATTAAATGCTTAGTGCGTTGTTAGATGATATATGAATCTAATATGGTAGCTTAGTGATGAATAATGTGAATGAATTCTAGATCTAATATATGTTGGTGTGCTTAGTTCTTGAATATGTTGGATCTGTGTGATTACTGTGCTGATATGTTGTTAGGGTTTAACTGCGCTGTAACTAAGACTGGATATTAATGAACTATAACTGTTAAGTGCTCTGTTAAGGTATCACAGTCACATATCTGTGTCCCAGCTAAGGTTGTAGACACTGGATTCTTGCAACAACCCCTGCCTCTACCTCGGGTGAGACTTCATCTACTTCGTAGGTGTTTCCGAAAGGGATGATAGCTAGGGTTTTGTTGGTGCAATGTTGTAGTGTTGAACCCTGGGTCTACCCCTGTGCCAACAAATGGTTCTGTTGCCAGGACTGAAACTGTGATTGTTGGGAACTAAGGAAAGAGGAGATTTGTGCAAATATCTGACTTGAATCTGTGGAAGATCCGTGCATAGATCTGTTTTTCTAGTGCGCAGTATTATACTTAATCTATGAAGCTCTGTGCTAAGAAAAGAAGTCTAATATGAAGAGAAGAGGTAAGATCTGAAAGCTTTGCACTTTGTTAAAGGTAAGATAAGTGGAAATTTTTGTTTCAAAAGTATGGATCTAGGTATGTTTGATAAATTTTGTCCTAGCTTGAAAAGTAGGGCACAACTAGAAGAAAGCCGATTTGATATAAGTAGATATGATAAGAATAGTGAAAAATATGTTATACCTATGCACATAAATAATGTTTGGACTAATCAATGGATGCAGGATCCTAGAAATAATTTTTTGCAGGTTAGCTACTATGATCCTAGTGCGCAATACAGGAAAGGCTGGGGATCATTTAAAAGAAAACGAGGATTAACCCTTTGTTACAGTTGCAGAAAACTGGGACATTTGGATAAGGAATGCCCTGGTAAAAGATCTAGTTGCCTTTGTTGTAAATCTATGGACCATGAAGTATTAGATTTCCCTAGAATGATTGCTAATATTGAAAGAATGAATATGAGACAAGATGACCTTGAGAAAGGAAAAGAAACTAATACCATGGTAGAACTCCAGAAAGAATCAGAGACTGTATTGTTGCAAATGAAAGAAACCCTGAATGACCACCGACATATCAACTTATCAGAGATATTCAAAGAAAAAGAGTGCATAGAAGTAAGAATAGGAGACTTTGGCATTGACTGTGTTCTGGATGAAGAAACACAGGTGAATATTATGACAGAAAGAACTTGGGAAACTTTAGGAAAACTTGGTATGCTTCCTTCATTGGGAGGAATAGGATTATTTAGAGGAAAGATGATAAACCTATGTGGGAAGCTCACCCAGATATCTATGAGTGCCCATGGAATTTCGACAGAGGAAGAATTCGAGGTTGTTAAATTTATTGAGAACAACGCCCCATTTGCTATATTACTAGGAAAACCTTGGATTGAAAGGGATTAGGTCAGAAGGAAAGAAGAAGAAGTCTTAGAGAAGAAGAAGCAATAATTAAAAGATTTCATGACTAGGAGGATCACACACTTGATTTAATAACATGAGAACAAATTGAAGATATTTAAAACCATAAACCTGGATGTTGAAGTTGGAAGAACACAAGAATAATCACAGAAGACTAAAGCACCTACCCTAGATAGAGAAGAAGTATTTCACCTAAATCCTAGGAAAGAATCTCGACATTGCGGAGTTACTATGCCAAAAGAGGATAAGAATCAGAATGGAAAGATGAACACCGAGACAAAGCTCACTGGGAGGAAGGTTAGAAATCTCAATAAGAAGAGAGCTAAGATCACAAAGTTACAAAAGGTTCCAGAGGGAGCTTCGCAGAAGGAAAATTTGCAAAATTGGAACTTCGCCGGGATATCAGAACAACGTCACATGACACTTTGCCATGGTGAAGAAATATATCTGTTGGAAACAGTATAACCGTTAGATTGACACCCTGAACGGTTAGAATGACATTTATGGTCAGAAAGCTCGACATCAGACCGTTGAGACCGCTCTGTAATAGACATAACTGAATTAATGAATGCTTCTCGGCCATTGGAAAGATCCATTTCCTAGTTATCTACTTATTCTGTCGAGCCTTACATCGAGAACACTTTTTCCAATCGTGATTATCTGAGCTCGCAGATTAGTTGATTTCTCCCAGTGATCATCGCACTATAACCATTCATCAGATCAGTTGAATTCCCTATCAGTTGTCGAAAGGATGAAGTGGTCCCAAGAGAAGCACACTACTCAATAGTAGGTCCACACCATTTATATCAAAGTCATGGAAGTGACTCAGAGGATCCAACCTATATAGGATGAGGCTTGCCAACTGTTCACAGAAATCGAAGGTTGAGGAGAAGAACTGGAGCAAGATGTCACTGAGGTTGAACAGCACCTAGAGGGACTTGTCACCGAAGCAATCATCCAAGAGTTCATTGAGCAGGAGGTTGTGGCACAACAACAAGTCAAAGAAGCTCAAGCCAAGATCGAGACTTTTGAAGCAAAGCTACTCATATCATAGTGATTCGGGATGAGTCACATGTGAGTGTTGGGGGCTTGTTGGCCCTTGACCAAGTTTTGAGGTTTCTTGGTCATGTTTGACCTACTTTTGGGACTTTGACAAGCTGTCAAAGGCGGAGCACAAGATGAAGCGGAGATCGCAGGATCTCGACCCTTTCTTAAGGATTTTTGGATTTTGGCCTTATGTAACAGGTATGGGAATGTCGGCTCATGGGTTTACCCATGCTTAGGCCTATTTTGTAAAGTATAAATAGAAGACTAGGCGATGTAAGAGGAAGTCGGTCACTCATTTGTAAGTTGTGTTGAGTGCAAGTAATAGTTGTAAGCACTTTGTGCATACTATGTGAGACTTGCAAGGTTGAGTGCAAGTAATTGTAAGAAACTGTATGTAGGCATCATGCTATAACCTATCTTGGGGAAGGAGGATCTAGTGAAGAGTGCACAGATCTCCTATCCTCTGCGAAGTTGATCTCAAGGCTCTGTGCATGTAAGAATATTTAGAGAAGCTAATAAATAAGACGAAGAGTTGGTGGACATAGCCCCAGGGTGGGGGTGAACCATGTATATCCTGTGTTGTGAATGATTTGTACTTTATGGTTTCTCTCTTGTTTATATGATTAAATGCTTAGTGCGTTGTTAGATGATAGATGAATCTAATATGGTAGCTTAGTGTTGAATAATGTGAATGAATGCTAGATTAGATATATGTTGGTGTGCTTAGTGCTTGAATCTATTGGATCTGTGTGAATACTACACTGATCTGTTGTTAGGGTTTAACTATGCTGTAACTAAGACTGGATATTAATGAACTATAAATTCTAAGTGATCTATTAAGGTATTACAATCACATATCTGTGTCCCAACTAAGGTTGTAGACACTGAAGTCCTGCAACCACTCCTGCCTCTACCTCGGGTGAGACTTCATCTTCTTTGCAGGTGTTGCCGAAAGGGTCGGTAGCTAGGGTTTTGTTGGTTCCCTATTTTAGCATTGAACCCTGGGTCTACCCCTATGCCAACAAATATAATGGAAGAAAAAGAAAACAAACAACTACATTTAGAGCACCAACTAGGATGAATTCTGACTGTGTCTTAGAAGAAATTACAGTACTTAAGTTTGATCTAGAGCATCAATATCAGATGAATTCTAAATCATTAATTAAGAAAATTTGATGCAGGAGCATCACCAACAAAGCATGCGTGGACGACAGTTGGGTGCACTAGCACATATTTTTAAACATTTTGAATTTCAAAGATAGTGTATTAATGTAATATATGACAAAGATCTTGAGTTAAGAATGTCTTTAAGGATCAGAGGTTGAGCCATCGTGTAAGATCGATGGGGAGATGTATTTTGTTTTATTGTGAAGGATTTCAGCATATATTTGGAGCGTCCACTCTTATATGTTTGACTCAATATTTATTGTAATAAATGTTAAGTAGTTGGTAGCATTTAATTTCGATAGGGTAGCATAGAGAAGTTGGAGGGAAAGGCTCGAAGAGTGCCCCTTTGTATAAATCTTTGTGTTGTTGCCGATATAAGGCTGCTAAATCTAATGTGTAGATTGCCATTGTGTTCAAGAGCTGGGAGATACATAGAAGTAGTGTATGAATGTATGTAAATATTAGTTGAATGAATATAGCAGAGGACTATTGTTCCAAATGTGTGTTATTATTGTGTCTATCTGAATGAGTGAATGGTAGACTTTGTGTTTGTTTTCAATTCTCTATTATTTATTATTCTTGTATTCATGAATGCATTCATAGGGTTGAGTATATGATTCACTATGGAGAGTGAATAAGTTTCAATTGGTTCTGTTCATTGAGCCAGTGCAAGGTGTGCATATTGTCTGCAAGGAGTGCATGACCGAGTCTATTTCAACTCATAAGCTCAGAAGATATAGCATGAAATTTGTGTATGAAAGGAGTGCATCGACGTTCGCAAGGAGTGCATGACTGAGTTTCAAACTCATAAGTTCGAGGAGGAATAATGTGATTTTATACATAAAGGAGAAGAGGTGTTGGAGAGTAGTCCTAAGGAGTGTGAAATCACCCATAGAGGAGTCGAGTGTGGGAGAGACCCGTCGCAAGGTGTGCGCAGGTTGAGATTTCAACTAAGTGTCTAAGATAGTGTTCATAGGAACAAGAGAACGTTGAAGAGGTTAATCTCAGGAGAGAGAACGATAGATAATATTCAAGGAGAGAAATCCCTAAAGTTCTCATAAGAGTTAGCGGATGATATTCGTTTCGGAGGGAGACGAACGATTCCAGATCGTTGGATTTGGGAGAAGTACGCGAAGGGTAGTCATAAGGTGTTTCGACACTTTGGAGTTTGAGAAGTTTAAAGGCTTGCCGAAAGTAGAACTATGAAGTCCGAAGTTGCGATTCAACCTCAGTCGTTGATCATGAGGAGAACACGTGGCAATCGATCAAGGAATTCAAAAATTGAGAGTCCAGAGGTTCATAGATGAGAGTGCTATATTTTCACGGAGTCGCAAAACCTGAAACATAGTGGGGCCGATAGATCTTAGGAGACGCATGGTGGGAGTTCGGAGATTCAGAGGAAAGAACTTTGGGAAAAAGTCGAAGGAGGAGTTTGGGATATCCATGAAGCCCGAATCACAGAGAAACAGGCCCACAGTCACAACTGTGGTCATTTGAGAAAAGGACATGTGTGTGTGGGTAGAGTGGTTTTGGGTGCCACAGGGACCCAAGGAGTCACTTTGACTCAGTATTTCAAATGATCCAAGACCAGGAGGTCGAGCAACCCTTTAGAGGGGAGGAGGTTTGTGCTAGAGTGGTATCACAGAAGAATACATAATTTATTTCTATAGAAAGAGGAGTAGACTGATATCATCATGGTGATATCAGAGGCATCAACACAATGCCGCCTAGAATACTGTTGGACAAGTTGAGCAACTGAGAGGGGGGGGGGNGGTGAATTAGTTGTATACAAAATTTTCACTTTTATCTCTTTAACACATATTACTTCTTTAATGAATATTAAAAACTAATAAATATTTTGTCTCGGTGAAAATGAATTAGTTACCATCAATCACATGAAATGGACAAAGACACAAAATATTTATGAGGAAACCCATAAAGGGAAAAACCTCTTCTTCTTCTTGTGGATGTAAAACAAGCAAGCTACTTCAGTTACATCAAATTTTGTCTGAGAAACTACTCAGATGAGGCTACTACCTCTTTATCTTTAACACCCACTGAAAGATAGATTCTACTGCCTGAATGCAAGCTTCAACTTGCAATGAGAAGGTTAGTCTCCCTAACTCCTCCCTTCCTCCCTTAGTACTGGCTTCAACCTATTTCCAACACTCTTCTTAAACTATCAATATCCTTTTGTTAATTTCTTTCTGTGAAAACAAACCTGTAACCATCAATTCCATCTTTTCCAAACCTGTCATTGTTTTCAACCAACACACATCTTACTCACATGCAACTTTGTTCACACTTTGTCAATGCCAAAACTGATCAGCTCAATCTATTCATGATTACTCTGTTATAAACCTGGAAATCAAATATGTAGATAATCTTCATTGCGATAAATAATGACCTCAATGTATGTTTGAATTACAAAGAAAACCATTTACTATTTAATGCATTTACCTTAGATGTGATTGCTCAATCAATCAATCATTTCATACCTCTATTCTAGATCTATATCAGAGTTTATTCACTATAAAAAAAACCATACAATCTGCAACATCAGAGTGTACCTCTTCTCTGTGCATTTCTCATTTAAGGAGAAAATCAACTATTAACCTCTGCACTTTTCACAATCAAGAAACCAAACACATACCTCTGCACTTTATAACTGTCTCAAACACATTTACCCCTACGTTTTCCTTCCAACAAATGAATAATGGAGTTTCAGGTAAAATCATTTTTGAATATCTACATTTTTCTTCTTCGGCAAAATGAGCAATAGAGTTCTAGGTAAAAACGTGTATGAAGCTCTACATTTTTCTTCCAACAAATAAGCAATAGACTTCCTTGGTAAAACGTGAAATTCCCTCTGTGTTTTTCTTCAATTAAAAAACCCATCACAGAGTTCTTGAACACACTTCGTTCTCTCTGTGTTTATCTTTCACTCTTACCAAGATCAGAAAGTTTTTACATTAGTTGATGTAGCTGTCAATGTTAAATTTTGTCTCACTTATCAAAAACCATCATTGAGTTCTTGAAGACACTCTGTTCTGTTTTTGTTTCTCTCACTCTTAACAGGCAAACTTCCATAACATGTGAGCTTTGGTGATATACCTTATAATGCTTTTCTTGGCATTTTCAACTAAGCCTTTGACCACCCATTCATTGGGTTAATTGAGTTTCTAGTCCAATAACAAGAAAATCAAACTCACTCATAAATGCAATAATGAGAAGTTTGACATCAATGGCAACAATGCCAATAACAATGCCCATTCAAATTGTGCAAACTGGCCAACAAACTCCCCCTTTGACATTGATGGAAAACTTAAACCTGTTCTCCCCCTTTTGTCATTGATGGCAAAGGATCAATCATACTCCTCTTGTCATAAATACCAAGAAATACCAAGAAAATATCACATGTACAACAAGTGAAACAACATCAACTCCCCCTATCAAAAATACATGAATATGTGCAAACTGTAACCAACCAGGAAAAAATATTGTAGAGGGGCCAAAATGCTAATAACATAGTTGAAAGATGCACCATGAAAACTTGCAATCCTCAGTATAAGGAAAAAGAAAGATAATTACATAAGGCAAACCCCCAACTGATCCCTGAGACTTTCAAATTTCATTTTAGGTAAGGGATTAGTAAATATATCAACAATATGATCTTTCGTACCAAAATACTCCAGCTTAATGATATTACTTAAAACTTGCTCTTGGATAAAATGAAATTTAATAGGAATATGTTTCGTTTTAGAATGCATAACTGGGTTTTTAGAGATACTAATGGCACTGGTGTTGCCATAGAAAATAAGAATGGGAGCATCATAATGAATGTGTATTTCTGATAACATTTATTTCATCCAGAGAACTTGAGTGCAACAATTTGCAGTTGCAATATATTCTGCCTTAGTAGTAGCAAGGGAAACTGCTGATTGTTTCTTGCTATACCAACTCACCAGACATCTTCCAAGATAGAATGCTGCTCCACTAGTACTCTTCCTGTTATCAACAAAACCTGCACAATCAACATCAATGAAAGCATACAAATCAAGTTGATTACCCTTAGGATACCATAAACCATACTCTTCTATTCCTTTAAGATATTTGAGAATCCTTTTGACTGTAAGTAAATGAGAATCTTTAGGAGAGGCTTGAAACCTAGCAAATTGACAAACTACATGCATAACATTGGGGCTTGTAGCTGTAACATATAGAATATTGCCAATCATAGATCTATACATTGTCTGCTCAACATTTTTAGAATCATCATTTTGACTTAACTTACATCCAGTAACCATGGGAGTGCCAACTGGTTTACAATCCTGCATATGAAATTTCTTGAGCATTTCATTTATATATTTAGTTTGAGAAATGAAAATACCTTCATTAGATTGAGTGATTTGAAGACCTAAGAAAAATTTCATTTCACTAAGCATGGAAATCTCAAAATCATTTTGCATACTTTCAACAAACCGTTGGCTAAGTTGATCATTATTACTCCCAAAGATAATATACACTACATAAATCTCAACAATGACCAAGCTATTCTGTTCTTCTTTAATATAAAGATTACTATCAGTGTTGCCTTTTCTGTATCCTTGCTTCCTTAATTATTTATCAAGCCTGGAATACCAAGATCTTGGAGCTTTCTTTAGCCCATACAAAGCCTTTTTCAACCTGTAAACATGATTTTCTTCTTCTTGCACCTGAAACCCATCTGGTTGTTCCATGTATACTTCTTCCTCTAATTCACCATTTAAAAATGTAGATTTTACATCCATTTGATAAACTTTAATGTGCTTGGAACTAGCATAAGCCAAAATCAACCTAATGGATTCCATTCTTGCAATAGGAGAATACGTTTCTCCATAATCTATTCCTTCTACCTATGCATACCCTTTACAAACAAGTCTAGCTTTATTTCTAGTCACCTTACCTGCTTCATCCAACTTATTTCTGAAGACCCATTTAGCCCCAATAACATTCTTATTTAAAGGTCTAGGAACCAATTACCATGTCCCATTCTTTTCTATTTGACTAATCTCTTCTTTCATTGCTTTCATCCAGTATTCATCATTGATTGCTTCTTCAACATTCCTGGGTTCAAATAGAGAGAGTAATGATACA
The DNA here is from genome assembly GCA_010110895.2 of Picea sitchensis. NCBI lineage: Eukaryota > Viridiplantae > Streptophyta > Pinopsida > Pinales > Pinaceae > Picea > Picea sitchensis. Next base: position 41,000 of record SNQJ01S0017921.1, on the reverse strand, counting down.
TGTTGGTGATTTGAACTAGATTCTTGTCTTTTGCTTCTAGTTTCAACACCTGCATGTATATCACCAATGATTTTCTCTTCAGGATGATTTCTTTGTACCCTTTTGTTTGGATTCTTAGATGGAGTTGACCCCTGCACCAAAGTAGGAATCAAATTTTCATTGTTAACTGATTTAGTTTCCTCTATATCACTTGATTCTTCTTCCATTTTCAGTTTGTCATATATTTCATATGTCTGATGATATTTCTATTCAATTTTGGATTTTAAAAATGTAGATTCATCAAATTTAACATCTATGGCTTCAACAAATTTCTTCAATCTGAAATTGTAGCACTTATAAGCTTTTATTGAGCATGAATATCCAACTAAAATACCTTCATCAGTTCTAGAATCCAACTTTCCCATATTTTTATCAACTTTCTTTATGTAAAACTTACTTCCAAAGATTCTAAAGTGTTTTACACTGCTATCCTACCTTTCCATAACTGATAAGGTGTTTTGTCATAGTTATTTCTCAACAAGATTCTATTCAGAATACGAACAACAGTATGGACAACTTGAGGCCAAAGTATGTTACTCAGTTTAGATTCATTTAGCATTGTTCTTTCCATCTCCATAACAATCCTATTTTTCCTTTCAACAACACCATTTTGCTGAGGTGTTTCAGTAACAGAAAAATGTCTTTTGATACAATTATCATCACAATACTTATTGAATTCTTTAGAAACAAACTCTCCCCCATTGTCTGATCTTAAGCATTTAATTTTCATGTCAATTTCATTTTCACTCAATTCGTTGAAAATTTGAAAACAATTGAATCTTTCAGACTTCTTTTTCAACAGAAACATCCAAGTCATCCGAGTAAAGTCATCCACAAATAACATAAAATAGCTTTCACCATTTAATCCTATTGTCCTCATAGGTCCACAAACATCAACATGTACTATTTCCAAAGGGTTTGTTGTAGAGTGTTCTTTGGTCTTAAACCTAACTCTAGTTTGTTTACCATGTTGACACTGTTTGCAAATAGAACTGGTAAGATTCTTCATGACAGGTAAATCTCTTATAGCTTCCTTTTTTTTTAACTAAATACGGTTTTCAAAATTAATATGCCCAAGCCTTTTGTGCCACAACCAACTTTCATCTTCATTCCCAAGATAGCATTTTTCCTTTTTCTCAT
>SNQJ01S0017921.1:14151-39791 GCA_010110895.2 Picea sitchensis | reverse complement strand
GTATGCAAATGTTGTTTGGTGTTCTTGTAGCTGTTCCAACTAACCTATTTGTTTTGACATTCTGATTTGACAATTTTTTGAATAAAAAATCATATAATGCCCTTTATCACAAGTTTTACTTTCACTCAATAAATTGTGTTCCATATCCTCAACCAACAAGACATTTTAAGCCATAATTTTTTTGTTATTCAGACAGACAATACCTCTTCCAATTATCCTAGCTGATTGTTCATTACCAAAAGTGACTGTACATTCTTTTCCTTCATCTAATGTAAAAAAAATCTTTTTTCTTCCTGTCATATGTTTTGAACATCCACTATCCACACACCATTTTACTTTATGATCAACCTGTAAAGCTAGAGTGCATTTTTCAGATTCTAAATGGTCACTTTTCTTTTTCCACCATCTAACTCTCAGATTAGTGTAATTAGGTTCAATAGATTTCTGAAAGTTCATTGGACAGTTTCTTGACACATGTCCAAAATTATTACACCTATGACATTCAACCTCGAACCTTAAAACATCAAATCTGTTATAGGAATTGTTCACACTATTTTCAATGGTTCTATCATGCCTTCTTCCATAATCAAACCTAGATTTGTCATGATTGTTATGTGCAATTATGTTTCTTGAAAAGGCATTGCAAAAAATAGCTTTATGTCCATACTTGTAACAAAAGAAACAATAGCCATCAAACCTGTTCCAGTTCCTATCATAGCTTCTTCTATGTACTGTTGAAGTTTGATTTCCTTCTTGATTTACTGATTCCATCTGATTGCTAGTGTTTTTCACATTTGTAGGTCCTGTACCTATTTTTTCAAAACTTGTACTAGTACTTGCATTAGTAACCTCAGATTTATAACCAATTCCAGTTTTGTCATTTGTTGGTCTTGGATTACTAATAATCTGTTTCAAAATCCTTGAGCTATCATCCATGTTATTTTCTTGTACCTTCTTTCTTAATGAAACAACTTCAAGTTTCAGACCATCATTTTCTTTTTCCTTTTCTACAAGCAAAATTTTTAGTGCTTCCTCAGTTACTCTAGCTTCTTCTGTTTTGAGCTTTAAATCAATTATCATAGTTTCATTTCTTTTTATCAACTTGTTAGATTTTTGTATCGCATTTTAAATATTCTTATTTGCTTCTTTGAAATGTTTACATTCTCTTCTTACCTTTCTAAGTTCAGTCAAAGCACTTACAAGCTCAGCTTCCAAATCAACTTCACCTTCTTCTTCTTCATTAACATTATCATTCTGATTTTCTATAGCCATAAACAGTCTTATATCTGAGCTAACATCACTTTCATCTGATTATGAAGAGTCACTAATATCTTTAATAAATAAACTTTTATTTTTATATGATTTTCTTTGAAAAGACTTCTTATACTTGTTCTTGTATTCTTTACTCTTTCTATTGCTCTCTTCTTCACCATCAGAATTCTTATTGAAAGGACACTCAGAAGAAAAATGTCCTATTCTACCACAACCAAAACATTTAAGAGGAATCTTACCTTTTTATTTGCCAGTACCCTTTTTCAGATTTTTGACAAAATTAGCTTCTTCCATATCCTCTTCCGAATCCCCATAATTGTTGGTTTCCGCTTCAACCTTTTTCTTGTCCTTCTTTGCTGCCTTGAAATATGCTTCTTTCCTGGTAGAATTCTCATCAGAGGTCCTCATCTCATATGCTATTAGTATCCCATGTAGTTCATCCATTTCTAAAGTAGCAAGATCAGTTCTTTCTTCTAAAGAAAATATTTTTGGATCAAATCTTACAGGTAGAGATCTAAGTACCTTTTGTACAATATTAACATTTTTAATTTCTTCTCCTAGACCTCTCATGGTATTAACTAATTCATCAATACGAAGGAATTAAGTTGGTATATATTCATATTCTTCCATTTTTAAACTTTCAAATTGACTCCTATATGATTGTAACTTAGCATTCTTCACCTTAGTATCTCCTTCATAAACATTTTTCAGCTTGTCCCATAATTATTTTGTTGACACACAGTGCACAACCTTAATAAATTTTGATCCTACTAAACCTCCAAGTATTGCATACATAGCTTTGGAATTGCTTTCATAAAGTTTCTTACCTGCAACTTCTATTGGAATGGTTGTTGGAACACTATATTAATTCAACACAACTTGCCAAACATCTACTCCTTGAGCTTGCAAAAACAATTTCATCCTGATACTCCAAAATGCATAGTTATGTCCATCAAATAGAGGTAATCCATGTCTTGTAAATTCAGATTTCTTATCCATCATAAAAGACCAAACTTCCAGTGATTAAACTGAGTTATGAAGTAATCGACTCTGATACCAATTGTTGGACAAGTTGAGCAACTAAGAGGGTGGGGGGGGGTGTGGGGGAGTGAATAAGTTGTATACACAATTTTCACTTTTATCTCTTTAACACAAATTACTTCTTTAATGCAGCTTAAAAACTAATAAATATTTTGTCTCGGTGAAAATGAATTAGTAACCATCAATCACATGAAATGAAAAGAGACACAAAATATTTATGAGGAAACCCATAAAGGGAAAAACCTCTTCTTCTTCTTGTGGATGTAAAGCAAGCAAGCTACTTTAGTTACATCAAATTTTGTCTGAGAAACTACCCAGATGAGGCTACTACCTCTTTATCTTCAACACCTACTGAAAGACAACTTCTACTTCCTGAATGCAAGCTTCAACATGCAATGAGATAGTTAGTCTCTCTAGCTCCTCCCTTCCTCCTTTAGTACTAACTTCAACCTGTTTCAAACACTCTTCTTAAACTGTCAATATCCTTTTGTTAATTTATTTCTGTGAAAACAAACCTGTAACCATCAATTCCATCTTTGCCAAACCTGTCATTGTTTTCAACCAACATGCATATTAGTCACATGCAACTTTGTTCACACTATGTCAATGCAAAAATGGATCAACTCAATCTGTTCATGATTACTCTGTTATAAACCTAGAAATCAAATCTGTAGATAATCTTCATTGCAATAAATAATGACCTCAAGGTATGTTTGAATTACAAAGATAACATTTTACTATTTAATGCATTTACCTTAGATGTGACTGCTAAATCAATCAATCATTTCATACCTCTATTCTAGATCTATATCAGAGTTTATTCACTGTAAAAACAACCATACAATATGCAACATCAGAGTGTACCTCTTCTCTGTGCATTTCTCATTTAAAGAGAAAATCAACTATTAACCTCTGCACTTTTCATAATCAAGAAACCAAACACATACTTCTGCACTTTCTAACTGCCTCAAACACATTTACTCTTGCTCTTTCCTTCTAGCAAATGAATAATGGAGTTCCAGGTAAAAACGTTTTTGAATCTCTGCGTTTTTCTTCTTTGGCAAAATGAGAATTGGAGTTTTAGGTAAAAACGTGTATGAAGCTCTACGTTTTTCTTCTATCAAATAAGCAAGAGACTTCCTGGGTAAGACATGAAATGCCCTTTGAGTTTTTCTTCAATTAAAAAACCCATCACAGAGTTCTTGAACACACTCTGTTCTCTCTGTGTTTATCTTTCACTCTTACCAAGATCATAAAGTTTTTACATTAGTTGATGTAGCCGTCAATGATAATTTTTGTCTCACTTATCAAAAACCATCACCAAGTTCTTGAACACACTCTTTTCTATTTGTGTTTCTCTCACTCGTAACTGGAAAACTTCCGTAACATGTGAGCTTTGGTGATATAACTTATAATGCACTTTTCTTGGCATTTTCAACTAAGCCTTTGACCACCCGTTCATTGGGTTAATTGAGTTGCTAGTCCAATAACAAGAAAATCAAACTCTTACTCATAAATGCAATAATGAGAAGTTTGACATCAATGGAAACAATGCCAATGCCAATGCCCATTCACTCTGTGCAAACTGTCCAACAAAGACGTGTTGAGCTGCCCGTAGAAAATAGATCTATGGAAAGGGAGATGAGAGAACTGTGTGAAAGGATGGATGCCATGGATACAACACAAAGGAGAGAACCTGATGTTGGAGACATCAACGAGGTGGAAAATGAATATTTATAATTTGAATAAGTAGTAGATGAGGATGTTGCAGAAGAGCGCTTGTTGAAAGCGGTTGTCAAATTGGGAGCCAGAGCAAATATCAACGTCCCAATGCATGAAGGAAATTTAGACACATAAGAATTTCTTGATTAGATATGAGAAATGGACAAGTATTTCGACTATGAAGATGTCAGGGAGGAGAAAAAGGTGAGACATGTTATAACTAGGTTAAAAGGACATGCAACAATGTGGTGGGATGAACTGTAGGCTGACAGGAGGAGCAAGGGAAAACAAAATATTAAGAGTTGGGATTGAATGGTAGCCAAACTAAAGGTAAAATTCATGCCCAAGGATTACCATATAAATTTGTTCAGGAGGATGTAGAACCTGAGAAAGAAAGGGGTGACTGTGAATGTGTACACAGAGGATTTCTATAGATTGAGGATTTCTACAGATTGAGAGACGAGGTGAAGGTTTCCAGATACATCAATGGCCTGATATATGATATCCAGGAAGAAATTAGCATGGAGAAAGTTAGGACAGTAGAGGATGCATATCAAATTTCATTGAAAGAAGAAGACAAGTTGGTCAGGAAGCAAAGTCGACAAAATAGAGGCCGAAGATTGAACAGAGGCAAAGGAGTTTCCCAGGATAAAACACAGAATCCCAAATATGAGGTGGAGAAACCACATAGTCACTCTAAGAGAGGAGGAAGTTCCCTAGGAAGACAGAATGGTGGTAGAAACTCTTTTCCTAGAGGAAGAGGAAGAGGCAAAGGAGGAGAAGTGAGATGTTATGCCTATGGAAAGACATGGCATATGTCTTGGGATTGTCCCGAGAGGAAGAAAGGAGGAGGTGAAGGTCACATTTCGAAATATCAGAAGTGAGATGTTGACAAAGAAGGTGCAGAGGATGGGAGATCCTTGATGATGAAGAAGATTCTTTTGAAGCAAGAGCCAGAGACTAAAAAGCTAGGGCAAAGGAACAATTTTTTCAGGACATCTTGCAAAATGAAGAACCGAGTTTTCAAGGTGATAATTGACAGTGGGAGCACTAACAGCTTAGTATCCAAAGAGATGGTGAAGAATCTAGAGCTTGAGATGATTTTACACCCAACGCCGTACAAAGTATCATGGTTGCAGAAAGGTCATTAGGTAACAGTCACTAAACAATGCTTGGTTGAATTTAAAATAGGTGGATATAGGGATGAAATACTATGTGATGTGATTCCCATGGATGTATGTCATGTCTTGTTGGGAAGACCTTAGCAGTATGATAGGAATTTTATTCATGATGGGAGAAGAAAAACCTATACTTTGGAGAAGAATGGTAGGACGCACATGTTGCTGCCAATTGAAGAGAAGAAGGTGAAGGATGAAGCTAGCACAAGCATACTTCTCATGAGTGGGAAGGAAATCCTGAATGAAGTAAAGAAGGAACATGAGATACAATTTGCTGTAGTGAGGAAGCCTAGGTTTATCCTTACCAATACTTCGATGGAATATTTTTCTGAGGAAGTTCAAGAACTGCTAGAGAACTTTGCTTATATAGTGATGGATGAGTTTCCAAACTCATTGCCACCTATCAGGAGTATCAGTTATCACATTGACTTGATACCAGGAGAAAACCTGCCGAACAAAGCAGCGTACAGGTTGACACCTCAAGAGAATGAGGAGATGAAGAGATGGGTTCATGATCTGTTAAACAAAGGATTGGTCAGAGAAAGATTGATTCCATGTGCAGTACCAACTGTATTGAGTCCGAAGAAAGATGGAGGATGGAGAATGTGTATAGACGCGAGGGCCATAAACAAGATCACCATCAGATACAAGTTTCCATTGCCAAGGATGGGTTATTTGATGGATTTTTTAAGTGGATCAAACTATTTTTCAAAGATAGATTTGAAAAGTGGATATCACCAGATAAGAATGAGGGAAGGTGATGAGTGGAAAACAACATTCAAGATAAATGAGGGGTTGTATGAATGGCTTGTTATGTTGTTTGGCTTGACAAATGCCCTGAGTACTTTTATGAGGCTAATGAATGAAGTGTTAAAATATTTCATTGGAAAATTCGTGATTGTATATCTGGATGATATACTGGTCTTTAGCAATACTAAGGAGGAGCAATTGAGACATTTAACATTGGTGATGAGGAGGTTACAACAAAAGAAGCTGTTGATTAATTTGAAAAGGTTCTCTTTCATGAAGACATAACTCATATATTTGGGTTTTGTAATTTCTTCAAACGAATTGAAGATGGATCCCGAAAAGGTTAAAGCAATCAGAGAATGGCCGTCACCAAAGAATATCTTTGAGGTGAGGATCTTCCTTGGATTAGAAAGTTTCTGTCAGAAGTTTATCATACTTTTAGTGGGATTAGTGCTGAGATGATGGATACAGTGAAGAAAAGACACAAGTATTTCAAATGGACAGAAGAGGCTGAGAGGAGCTTCAATATATTGAAGGAGAAGATAACATAACAACCGATTATGGTATTTCCGAATTTCGGAAAGACATTTCAAGTGAGATGTGACGCGAGTGGAGTTGCAATTGGAGCGGTCTTGAGTCAAGACAACAAACCTGTTGCATATTTCAGTGATAAGTTGAATGAAGCTAAGAAGAAGTACTCCACATATGACAAATATTTCGATGCCATAATCCAAGCCTTGAAGAAATGGAGGCACTATCTCGTACCGAAGGATTTTGTTTTGTATAGCGATAATCAAGCTCTACAATTCATAACCAGACAAGAGAAATTAAACTAGAGAAATGCTAAGTAGATAGAGTTTATGAAAAATTTCTCTTTTGTTATTAAACACATTTCTGGTAATGCTAACAAGGTTGTTGATGCATTGAGCAGGAGAATTTTGATTCTGCAGGAATTTCAGGTCCAAACCTTGGGTTTTGATCACCTTAAGGAAATGTACCATAGTGATCCAGATTCTAGAGAAGCATATGAAGTGTGTGCGAATCTTGTACTCAGAGATAGAAGCCAGTGGGATGAATATCTGATTCAGGATGATTTTTTCTATAAAGGGTTCTATTTGTGCATACCAAGATGCTCGATGAGGGATCATTTGCTGAAGGAAAAGCATGGAGGAGGTCTAGTCGGACATTTAGTCCATGACAAAACATTTTCCTAATTAAATGGTTCATATTATTGGCCAGGAATGAGAGCAGAGGTGAAGATATTTGTGAACAATTGTAAGGTTTGTCAGTATGCCAAGTGGAAGAAGCATAAAACTGGGTTATATTAGCCATTACCTATTCCAGAGAGACCTTGGGATGCGATAAGCATGGATTTTGTGTTGGGATTTCCAAGGACACAAAGAGGAAGCGATTCCATATTTGTGGTGGTGGATAGATTTTTGAAGATGACACACTTTATCCCATGCTAGAAGACCAGTGATGCAATGCATGTTGCAAATTTGGTTTTTTAAGAGGTTGTGAGACTCCATGGATTGCCCAGGAGTATAGTTTCAGACATAGATACCAAATTTGTTGGTCATTTCTAGAGTATGTTGTGGAAGAAGCTGGGGATAGAGCTATCTTTTAGTTATGCATATCATTCAAAGATGGATGGACAGACCAAAGTGGTGAATAGAAACTTAGGATATTTGTTGAGGAGTTTGGTCACTGAAAACCATATTCAATGGGATCAGATTCTAGCACAAGTAGAGTTTGCATATAATGACTCAGTGAACAGAAGCACCGAGAAAATACCATTTCAAATCATGTATGGAATGAATTCGATAGGAGTGTCAAAGTTAAGAGATCTAAATCAGAGCGAATTTAGAAGCGCGAGAGTCGAAGACTCCACTGCAAAAATGCAGGAACTTCATAATCAGATCAAGGAGCAGTTGAAGAAGAGCAACAATGAATACAAGTGCAGAGCTGATCAACACAGGAAGAAGCTTGAGTTTGAAGTTGGAGATCAAGTTCTAGCACATCTAAGGAAAGAGAGGTTCTCGATGGGAACATATAATAAGTTGAAATTGAAAAAGATAGGGCCGTGTAAAATCCCGAGAATATTTGGAGAGAATGCTTATGAAATAGAGTGACCAAAAGATGTGGGTATATCGCCCATATTTAACATTGCAGACCTGTATCCTTACAGGGAATATAGAATCAGAGGGTCAGGAGATCGAAGAGATATCTAGTGGAGAAAGAAGATTCCTGTAGCAGAGAAGCCACATATGGAGAAGATCATAGATCAATGAGTTGGAAAGAAGACTTGAAGGAAGGCATATTTTGAGTATTTAGTAAAGTAGAAAGGACGACTAGTAGAAGATGCCAGTTGGGTTGGTGAAGCAGACATCCAGAAGCATGGAAAATCAGTGCAGAAGCTCATGGATAAGAGTCCATGAATTTTTCAGCCAGAGGAGTATGATGCAGGAGCATTGCCAACAAAGCATGTGTGGATGACAGATCGGTGCACTAGCATGTATTTTGAAACATTTTGAATCTAAAATATAGTGTATTAATGTAATATCTGGTAAAGATATTGAGTTATGATTGTCTTTAAGGATCAAAGGCTAAGACATCGCATAAGATCGATGGGGAGATGTATTTTTTTTTAATGTGAAGGATTGCAACACATATTTGGAGTGTCTTCTCTTATCTGTTTGACTCGATATTTATTATAATAAATGTTAAGTAGTTGGTAGAATTTAATTTCGATAGGGTAGCATAGAGAAGTTGGAGGGAAAGGCTCAAAGAGCACCCCTTTGTATAAATCTTTGTGTTGTTGTCGAGATAAGGCTGTTGAATCTAATGTGTAGATTTACATTATGGTCAAGAGCTGGGAGATACAAAGAAGCGATGTATGAATGTATGTAAATTTTAGTTGAATGAATATAGCAGAGGACTATTGTTCCAAATGTGTGTTATTATTGTGTCTATCTAAATGAGTGAATGGTAGAATTTGTGTTTGTTTTCAATTCTCTATTATTTCTTTTTCTTGCATTCACGAATGCATTCACAGGGTTGATTATATGATTCATTGTGGATATTGAATAAGTTTCAATTGGTTCTCTTCATTGAGCCAGTGAAAGGTGTGCATATTTTCCGCAAGGAGTGCATGACCAAGTATATTTTGACTCGTAAGCTAAGAAGAGATAGCGTGAAACTTGTGTATGCAAGGAGTGCATCAACGTTCGCAAGGAGTGTGTGACCAAGTTTCAAACTCATAAGTTTGAGGAGGAATAGAATGATTTTAGACATAAAAGAGAAGAGATTTTTGAGAGAAGTTACAAGGAGTGAGAAATCACCCACAAAGGAGTCGAGTGTGGGAGAGACCCATCGCAAGGTGTGCGCAGGTCAAGATTTCGACTAAATGTCGAAGACAATGTTCAGAGGAACAAGAGAAAGCCAATGAGGTTAAGATCAAGAGAGAGAATGATGGATATTCTTCAAGGAGAGAAATCCCTGAAGTTATCATAAGAGTCAGTGGATGAGATTCGTTTCGGAGGGAGATGAATGATTCCAGACCGTCAGATCTGGGAGAACTACACAGAGGGTAGCTGTAAGGTGTTTCAACACTTCAGAGTTTGGAAAGTTTAAAGGCTTTCTGAAACTAGAATCGTGAATTCTGAAGTTGTGATTCAAACTCAGTCATTGATCATGAGGGGAACACGTGGAAACAGATCAAGAAATTCAAAAATCGTGAGTTCGGAGGTTCGTGGATGAGAGTGCTAGTGTTTCACGAAGTCGCGAAACTCAAACCATAGTGGGGTTGATGGATTTTAGGAGATGCGTGGCGGGATTTCAGAGATTAAGAAAAAATCACTTCGGGAAACATTCGAAGGTGTTTGGGATATCCCCAAAGCCCGAATCACAGAGAAACATGCCCATGGTCACAACCATGGTCATTTGAGAAAAGGACCTATGTGTGTGGGTAGAGTGGTTTTGGGTGCCGCAGGGACCCAAGGAGTTTCTCTGACTCAATATTTCAAATGATCCAAGACCAAGAGTTCAAGAAGCCCTTTGGAGGGGAGGGGGTTTGTGCCAAAATTCATGTTACAGATTAAATGAAAAAAGAGAACAAGAAAAACATACATAAGAGAAAAGCACACACTTCAGATCATCAACACAAGAATCTCCGGTAAGAGTAGTTTTGGACTTCTGACTGATATTCCATTAAAACTCAAAACATTACACAAGTGCTCAAAGAAATATCTTCTACACTTTTTTCCAACCCCTTAGTCAATCAAAATTACAAATATATATAGAAAAGACTCTTCCCCAAGCTGAGGAGGTTGATATAAACTACTTCCCAAAGTTGGATCTGGTTACAAAATTATAGCAACAAACTAAAACTACCTGCTAGAAAATATAAGTCTGTTTTGACTGCCTTAATTACATTAAAACCACATTAACAAAATGCATCTTAAGTGCCTATTGTTAGCACACTATAAATTTGTTTTGGCTGATAAACAAATGATAGAGGTAACTATTTCAACCTACTTTAGAGCTGAGGCACTAGCCTTATTAATGCAGAGAGGGCTCTCTCATGTCACTTGATATTCTTTAGGAAATGATGGCTAGATTTGTTTCGTTTGAGGGGTTTCATAAAATTGTTGAAGAAATGAAGATAACATTTTGGCTATGGAGTCAGGAATGAACAATGCATTGACAAATCATGAAACTATCAAGAGGAAAAGGCTAAATGAGGCAATGAATATGAGTTTATACTTAAAATTTGCATGACATCAGAGGAAAGAGAAACACATAACTTCATCAGAGCATTTCAAAAAATGAATCTGGAAGAGCTAGGAAGAAGCACACACAGTCTAAATTTTCTTAAATCGAGAGCATCAGATGATGAATTCTGGGCTTTTATTCCTTATATTTAGACAGATGAAATTATAAATGAAATGAAAGATTATAGGAAACAAAGACTATGAAAGAACACAAGACTCATATCACCGCTAGTTAGAATCTTTTCATAAACAGTCCAAAATCCACTTCTGCATTTATATATTCATTCAAGCCCCAAGGTTTACAAAATCTTCCTACATAGAGGGAAGTCTCCTCTTTTCTCCATCCTTTCTATATCCTCGAGATAACATATATATAGAGGAATTTCTTGTGAAATTCAAAATGTCTTCCCCATAATTCTAAAAATAGACATAAATTACAAAAAATAATGATTTATAATAACAATTATCCTATTTTAAAGGGACCGTTAAGAACAGGTCTATCATGTCCGAGTCCCCTTTATTTGACCACCAACTGTCCAAAATTTGCTGAGATATACTTATTCTCATCTGAGAATTCATTTCAGCTTGACGATCTCCTCTTTTAGAGTGTCCAACCAGGTCGGTTGATTCTCCCCAATGCTTTCGGCCATTTCGGCTATGTCTTCCATCTTCTGTCGTTTTCTTCATTTCGTTTTCACAGCTGGCCTGTTTATGATTAGGTCTCTCATGATGGGATTTAGCCTGACTTGTAATTATGGGTCTGCAATAATCTTTGTATGGAATTTAGTTGCTAATATACGTGCAATTTCTCTTTCCTTCTTACTCGTAGACAAACATGCCATATTACTTGAATGACCTGTTTCACTAGATATGGCTTGAATTTCTTCGTCCATGTATACCAATTTCATAGACACCAGGATATTTATTTCGGAAATTAAAGAACCAATCAAACTGGAGATTTCTTCACTTATGGATGGAATGATACCTCCATATTCCAGATTCGATAGTTATAGAGCTTCAATCATGAACGACTGACAGGAATAATGGCAAGTACGTTAATTTTCCATGCTTGGCCAATCCATTTCGAATGATTATCTTTCGAGTTTGTTATATAGCGGCGTTCACATGTCATCATACGATCGCTAAGTACTGAATGAGTGAAGCGAGATGATTTTGAATAGCCTCCACCTGCCCCACGAGTGTTTGATTTGACGTATAGGAACATGTGACATCGACAATTTTGCGAATTTTTTTTTAGGCAGACCGCCTTTCTCCCTGATCTATCTCTGGAGGCGCTGCACGTCCACATTAAAAACTGCAATGGTTTTCCCCAGTCTGCCTTTGCGTAGTTAAGTTTCGTGCATGTTCACCGCCCGATATGGGCCTCAACCGTCGATCTGGGCCACTTTACGATCGATGATCTGTTGAGTCCAACTTTCCGCGCCTCTACTATATTTTCCCTCATACCACTAGAGATGTCCCAAATATCCAAATTAAGCCATGTATCTACATTGCATTGGTCTTATGCTAAATTTAACATTCAAATTTCAAGCATGATTGTTATGGCGATAACATAGGCTCCAACTGGGGATGTGTTGGCAGTCCAACATATTTTTTAATTTCAAATTTTGATCTGTGTAACTGCCTAACTTGAGTCGTTCATTTTTATGTTCTTCATAGGCGATTCCTGTTCTCATGCTTCGTTCATGACTGAAAGAATTAAAACAAAGCCTTAAAAACTTATGACTGTGTTACTCCTCTATTTGAAAATTTATGAAAGGCAAAATGACTCTACAAGTTTCTATCAATGAAGTCATGTCCCTTGCTATGAAGTTTATTCTATTATTTGGATTCTTCGATTGGAAAGCATGCTTATGGATTGTTTTTGTTGTATCAATTAAGGACCATTTGATTTAAATGTTGATATGTTTTGTGTGGTTCTTTTTTATACACCCCATTGTCACTAGACCTTGCTTTATAAGTTTACCTTCCCCAAACTTTAGGACCGAACCCACTATTGTGTGCACTCATTTTTATTTTAATGCTCTTACTATGAAGGAGGTGGTAGTCCGATTATGGTCATGCCATCATTTCGAAGTCTATTCTTGGTTTTTGCAAACACCCTCCGCATTCATTTCAAATAATCCCTATCTTTTCGTTGTGAATTTCCTCCTCACACACATTAGACTATTGATGATTTTTGGGTCTGGAGTTTAGCTCTTGTATGCTCTTACAAACCCTCATACGCCTATTTGGGTTATTGCCTATAGATGTCCCATGGAACCAGTTTTTAGGGTCGAACCTAATGACACTCAGACCTTACTTCTCTGTGATGATGCAAGAGAGGACCTCGAGGGCCATGGTTGGCTTGTTTTCCTTGAAAAATTCCAAGGGTTCAACCTACAAACTACTCAAGAATTCGCTCTCTCATTTGATGGTTGTCGAGCTAAGGTGGGGGACGTTCAACTTGAAGTCACAGAGGACTTTTTAAGCCAGGAAATAGGTCTCTCTGCCAGTGGGCAGAGGTGGTTCAAGAATGCTAGGGTAGAAGAGGTTCCATGGAGTCTCTTCTTTGCGTCTCGAAAGATTAATGGATGTGACAAAGGTATGCCAGTTTCTTTATTAAAAACTCGATGGCATGGTCTTCTTGTAGTGTTGAAACAGTTTGTGGCTTGTGAAGGCCATTTCAGTTTTGTGTTCCTTTATCACCCGCGTCTGCTCATGAATTTCATAGGATTCCCTTTAAACATGCCTTATTTCTTGTGGAGGAGTTTGTACAAAATGGAAAGGAGGTATAAAAAGAAACATTTAGACTCAAGTATTTTCCACCACGGCCTGATTAAAATTATGCTTTTTCATCAATTGAAATCGTAGAATGATGATTGGGATTCCTTTTTGACCTGAAATGGCTTTGCTAACCCCAACACTACAGAAATTGACAAACCTGTGATCGAAGAAACTATAATCTATCCTACAATATCTACCCACGCCTATGTTAAAGAATCCCACAGTGAGCCCTTACCTGATCCACAAGCTACTGAGCAGACCCATGAGCAAGATGCACAACCTAACATCTCTGTAAAAAATGCAAGCAGAACTGTAGGCAAGTCGCCTAAAGGGGAGGTTGATTTGGGTTTTAAAAATAAGAGAGTTGGGAGGATGATTTTGAGAAAGTTGTGAAACAAATCAAACTCCCATGTGAACTCGATCAAGATGATCGAGATCCATGAAAGTTCAGACTCTGAGATTGATAGGTTCCTTGTTGAAGAAGACCCCCTTTCTTATCAGACAGATCTCAATCAGTCCTACAACTTTTTGAATAATCTACCGCCTTGTTTGAAACATAGTGAAGGTTTTCCAGGGATTAAGTTGGGTAATAAATCTATAGCCCATGTTAAGGACATTCCAGTGCACAACCATGAGTTTTCTCAAGCAAATGTCATACATCCACAATGTGATTCTTGACTTTTCTGGATTGACAAGTACTAAACTGATATACCTATCCTACAATCATAGATCAAAGCTCTAAATGACCAGATCGGCCCCTTGACCAATAAAAATTGCAGGATTAAGTCTATCATTCAAAGACAAGGGAAACACATGAAAACTATAGGGAATGTAATATTAAAAAATGTTGAGACCACAACAACAATAATAAATTCAGAGATCTTGTGATATGATTTGGCTTTTAGGTAAGATTTATTTTATCTTAAAATAGTTTTTTGTTTGTCCATTAAATAAATTGGTTTTGCTTGTTCATTGAATAGATTTGATTTAGTCACTAAAATAGACTAGCTACATAATCACCAAATTCTATAGTTAGTCTGTCATAATTCGAAATTTGGAAAATTGTGATTTTAATTTTTTTCATTTCATATTTCTTTTCAGGATATATGGGAATCTGGGGTGATCAAGTGATCGGAAGTATTTTTGGGGCTTGTTAGCCAAATCTATGATTCATTTTTGTATAAATTGGAACAAATCTTTTTTAGCTCTTTGAAGTTTTAGTGTAATCTGGGGTGGTTTTATTTCCCCTTTATTTTTGTAATCAAGACATGATTTCATCTTATCTTAGAAGATAAGGCAGCTACCTTTCTGAAGGTTATAAAAACTCATTATTTTTGTAATTAGGATCATCTTGGCCTGGGGCTGAAGTATGAAAAATTAATCCACAGACTTGAATGGAACATAATGCATATTACAACTTTAGTTTTTTGTGTATGATGTCTTAGTTTAAGTTCTGTTTATCTTGACATGATAATAGGTGGTGATAGATTTTGACTTCATGCTTTATTATTAGTTGAGATAATTCATTTTTGAATGTTGTCCATATGTGATTTTTTAGATACAATATAGGGTGATCATCGATTCAACTCAAATTATGAGATTTATCTTTAATTTTCTGTTGAATGTTTAAAATGCAAAGTCCTTACAATGATGTTTATTTCACTGTAATTACTTGTAAATCATAAGATCATTGTGACTATCTCTATTATACGTTCTGTTAACAAAACTCAGTTTCTAGCATATTGTTTAACATTTATTCAGAACAATATTGAGGTTCGTTGTAGGTTTACTTCTCGGACAAGGTGGCAGGATATTCTCTATTATACAGACATTGGATGCATTAATAGGTTAGTTCTTTTCTTTTGTTATTGCTAGTTAGTTTATCTACGAAACTCTAATATATGGTCTGGCTTTGACCGACCATATACTCCTGTTTCGTTGTATCTTTTTTAGTTTAAACTCAGATTAATAAAGAAAAAACAAAAAAGTAGTTTATGTGCTTTCTTTATCTACTTTTGCTAAAAGAGTCATATTTTCATTTGATTTTCATGAGTTCAGATTAAAACTCATAAATTGTATATCTTGTACATGAATTAGGTAAACACAATCTGTTTTGTAAATATTATTTCAAAGTATTTATATAGATACATATGTACATATTTTCTTTCTTTTAGGACTGTTAGATTGGCCAACGTAGCCATTAAACTTGTCAGAGAGAGTCATACCAAACGACTTGGGTTATTTAGACTCATTCTACCAATTGACAGATGGTCATTTTCGCCCGTCAACAAGATGCTATCCTCTCTGTGAGGTAGCAAAGAACTTGTAGACCCGGTGCCTGATCCATTGGGCTACGCCCACCATATCACCAGTGCCTGCTGAGATCCAAACTCTGTACACTACCCTCAACTGGATACTGAACACTGAATATACTGCCAAAAACTGACTATACACAATACTAGAAATATAAAGTGAAATTCTTGACCAACAAGCTTATTCTCACACTCCTACCTACTCTAGAATTAATGACACGAATACTCAATCAAGTGATGCTAAAGTGCCAATACAACCAATTGAGCAGTTTGCTTTCTGATTTTTCTTCGATCACATCTTTCTTAAGTAGGAAAACATATGTAAAAGATGGAAATTGAAAACACAAGTTGAATCCAAAACCTGAACTTATGAATAAAGCAAACTCCTCCTTCACTGATGACTATAGTAGGATGGCCATATGATCTTGAAAACCATGGAAATTCATTTCTTCTTGATGAGCAAAAACAAGAAGAAAATCCCCTTTCATAAGTGTCTATTGCTCTTTCTCTATTTCTTCTATTCTGAGAACATTTCCAAATGAAATGGAAACAATATATTTGTCTACTCTTCCATGCATATCAACAAAAATATTTATACAGTCTTGAATATCTTTATGTGTGACAACCATATTATGTGCAAACAATTTTGATTTGGTTTTATTAATCTTTTGGAAATTTGCTTGAGAACTGTCATTTTGACTTTCACATGAATGAATGGAAATAAGTTTTTGCTCATAATATTCTTGCAAATGTGAAAAAATAACAATATGCAATATTTCGCAGTCTATATTTCTCATGGATATATTTTCAAAACCATGATTTCCAAATGAATCGAATAAAACCACTGCCTCTTCACTACCTTTCTCTATTTTTGATTGAAAAATGGCATATGTTGTTTTGTTGCTTTCCTGAAGCTTTATTTCATTTGTTTGTTTATTGTTGGAAGCTTTCATAGATGTAGTTTTATAATCCTCATCCATGTCCAGGGCGTTTGAGAACTGAATCACCACGTCATTTTCAGGGGAGGAAATATAGCTTTGAAATACCCTACCTCGCTAGTAACATTGTTGAATATCTACGTTAGTTCTAATCGAGAGAAGAAAATCTTCGATGAAAATTTCTTGATGAACTTCTTCTTTAATCTAATGGTCAAGCACAGATTGAAATTATGAACTGAAATACCCTTCCCAGTAATGATCGTGCAATGCATTCGCGCGTAGCTGGTCTTCTTCAATGACAACCTTTTCATGTAAGATAGTGCTACTGTGGATATAGTCAGAACTTCCTGTTTTTCCTAAAATTTCATGATTTTATTTTAACCATTCAAATGAAGAAAAACATAAGGGGACATATTTTTTATCTATAATCCTACTCCTTTCTTCACTTTCAATGCCATGCTTGAATGTTTTGTGATTTGAAACGCTACAGGAATTTTGTTTCAATTTTTCAAATGAGGGAAAACACAATGGCAAGGTTCTGTTACCTGACTCAAAACCTCCTTCATTTTCTCCCGTGTCATCATAGGTACATTTTTCCATCTCTTTGGATTTCTGTACATACTCACTTTCATCTTTGTCTTCGAATAATGGATGGATTTCTGAAATCGCAAGGTCTTCCCCAAAACAAGGAATAGAGTCGTCAAGCATATGAGAAGGGTGATCCAATACCTTTTCAATCTGTTTCATTGTTTCAGTATGACTTTGCATCAACACAAATTCGTTTGCCTCAACGATGATCTAAATATTTTCCTTCAACAATTTGAACGTAGCAAAGCACAAGGGTAGATAATTTTCTTCCGCTAATCTAATACTTTGATCTTCACTGTACTGTTGAAAAATAAAGTCCTTGACATCACGATCATCCTTGTATTTGTCACATACAGGAAAATCGACATAATACACAACGCCGTCTAACAATAACAGACTTGTAACATCGATCTATTCTTCAACAAACTGGTTTGCAAACTCATCCTCTTGATTGTTTTTATCACAATCGTAATCATTTGAAACTTCAAGAGGACCCATGATATTGTCGATTCTATGCTCAAGATTCCAATCGACTATTTTCTGTTCATATTCACTTTCATTTTCTTGAGCGTCCAACCCTTCATTTTGGATTTGTTTACATGCCTGGATGTTGTGATGAATATCCTAAGCATCATTAAACATTTTTTGTAAGGACTTAGGTCTTCTTTCCATCAGGAGGAAAGACAAATCTGGATGAGGAGTTGTTGTATAATGGATCATGGCAACAACTTCAGTGGGTTGAATCTCTTCAGGTAATTTGTAGTAAATACTAGAAAACCTTCTATTGAATGCATAAATAGTTTCATTGCTCTGCCTCTTCAAGGCATGGAACTCTAAAAGTTGTAGATCCAAATATTTCTTCTTGCCCCAAAACTTTAAAAAGACATTCTTCAATTCCTCCCAAGAGCCAATTTTCTTTGGATGCAAATGTTTAAACCAATATTTGGTGTCCCCTTTCAAGGACTGAGAGAAGGCCCTCATACAAACATCATCATGGTCAATCTCAAACAAATCTATAAAATTCTCAAACCCTTGGATGCGTTTTTCAGATGAGATGACATCAGGTTCCCCATCGAACACAAGTAGGTATTTATAGTGCTCGGGAGGAAAATCATGAAGGACTTGAGGTAATTTTAAGGGTTTGTATCTATGTTGAATCTTGGAGGGTGTCAGATCAAGTACAAGAGGTGAAATGTCAGCTTTGGTTTCATGGGGCTCATCAACTAGGTTATGATCATCACATGGCTCATATGGAATTTGTTTTTTCAAAATAAGTGATACAGTGAGGATATGTATGTACAAATTTAAGAGGAGGATATAAAATTGAAATATTCTCATGATCATTATTAGGATGCAGTAGGTAAATAAAAATTTGTTTGACATATTCAAGGAAGGACCAAAGGAAACGTACAACAAACAATAAAATGTCTTGGAGGAGATCCCATTTTAAGTACTTGTTTTCTTCCATGATTCCTTTTCATACCTATGTCAAGATATCCCATATTCCAGTGGAGTCTTTGAACTGCATCCGAAATTTGGGTGAAGTCACCAATAACGTTTTAGGATCTGGATTCTGCATTACGAGTTGAGTCGCCAGTGAAAATTGAAATTTCTGGATTCTTCTACTAGTGGAATCACCTTCAAACTAATTTTTTGATGTGTGGAGTCACCAGAGTAGGAATATAGCCAATATGTGCCTAAGTGTCTGCTTCTCTTAGACCTTAGAACTTAACCATGTCGTTCTTTCCCAGGGAAAATTTTTCAAATTCATTCCCGACAACAACGCCAGAATGTTAGCACTCTGTAAATTTGTTTTGGTTGATAAACAAGTGACAGAGGTAACTATTTCAACCTACTTTAGAGCTAAGGCACTAGCCTTCTCAAATCAGAGAGGGATCTCTCATGTCACTTGATATTCTTTAGGAAATGATGTCTAGATTTGTTTCGTTTGGGGGGTTTCATAAAATTGCTGAAGAAATAAAGATAACATTTGGGCTATGGAGTCAGGAATGAACAATGCATCAAAAAATCATGAAACTATCAAAAGGAAAAGGCTAAACGAGGTGATTAATCTAAGTTTATACTTAAAATTTGCATGGCATCAGAGGAAAGAGAAACACATAACTTCATCAGAGCATTTCAAGAAATGAATCTGGATGAGCTAGGAAGAATCACACACAGTATAAATTTTCTTAAAACGAGAGCATCACATGATGAATTTTGGGCTTTTATTCCTTTGATTTAGACAGATGAAATTGTAAATGAAATGAAATATTACAGGAAACACAAACTATGAAAGAACACAAGACTCATATCACCGCTAGTTAGAATATTTTCATAAACAGTCCAAAATCCGCTTCTGCATTTATATATTCATTCAAGCCCCAAGGTTTACAAAATCTTCCTGCACAGAGGGTAGGCTCCTCTTTTCTCCATCCTTTCTATATCCTCGCGATAACGTATATATAGAGGAATTTCTTGTGGAATTCAAAACGTTTAGACTTCCCCATAATTCTAAAAATAGAGATAAATTACAAAAAGGAATGATTTATAATAACAGTTATCCTATTTTAAAGGGACCATTAAGAATAGGTTTGTCATGTCCGGGTCCCCTTTCTTCGACCACCAACTATCCAAAATTTTCTGAGATATACTTATTCTCATCTGTGAATTCATTTCAACTTGACGATCTCCTCTTTTAGAGTGTCCAACTAGGCCGGTTGATTCTCCCCAACGCTTTCAACCATTTCGGCTATGTCTTCCATCTTCTGTCATTTGCTCCATTTCTTTTTCATAGCTGGCTTGTTTATGATTAGGTTTCTCATGATGGGATTTATCCTGACTTGTAATTCTGGGTCTGCAACAGGTTTTGTATGGAATTTCTCTTTCCTTCTTACTCGTAGACAAACATGCCATATTACTTGAATGACCTGTTTCACTAGATACGGCTTGACTTTCTTCGTCCATGTATCCCAATTTCATAGACACTAGGATATTTCTTTCGGAAATTAAAGAACCAATCAACCCAGAGATTACTTCGCTTATGGATAGAATGATACCTCCATATTTGAGATTCGATAGTTATAGAGATTCAATCATGAATGACTGAGAGGATTAATGGCAAGTACATTGATTTTCCATGCTTTTCCATTCCATTTCGAATGATTATCTTTCGAGTTCATTATCTGGTGGAATTCACCTGTCATCATATGGTCGCGAAGTACCGAATGAGTGAAGTGAGTTGATTTTGACTAGCCACCACCTGCCCCACGAGTGTTTGATTTTATGTATAGGAACATGTGACATTGGGGATTTTGCGAAAATGGTTTTAGGTAGACCCCCTTTCTCCCTGATGTATCTCTGGAGGCGCCGTGCGTCCACTTTAAAAACCACAATGGTTTTCCCCGGTTCGCCTTTGTGTAGTTAAGTCCCGTGCAAGTTCACCGCTTGCTATGGGCCTCAACCATCGATTTGGGCCGCTTTATGATCAAAGATTTGTTGAGTCCAACTTCCTATTCCTCTACTATATTTTCCCTCATACCACCAGATATATCCCGGATATCCAAATTAAGCCCCGTCTCTACATCGCGTCGGTCTTCTGCTAAATTTAGCATTCAAATTTCAAGAATGATTGTTATGGCGATAACACCTATCATAAATTTTTTTGACTTCAAGTGTTTTTGGAGGTGATATAGAATGATTTATGACCTGTACAGGTTCATTTGGAGCTTATTTGGTTCCTCTGTCATAGTTGCGTAGCAAACTTATGCAGTGAAATTCTGTAACTGATATTTTTCAAATATCTCCTAAATGTTGAATCCGATTGAGTGGATTTTTCATCAGTAGATTAATATCATAGTAAGACTTATCCATAGACAAATTGGGCTAAATATGACTCATGGATTTTGGGAAATCCAAAAATGGTTGTATATGACAGTGGCTTATTTCTCGAAAACCATGAAACATTTTGATCTGAAATTAAATGAGTTTATTCATCTCACCCCCTTTCATCTCCTATAGAACTTTCATGGAAAACCAACGCATGGTTTGAGATATATGGTGAAAATGCACTTGCAAAACACACATGCATAGCGTGTTGATGTAACTCGTTGTGTAACTGTGAGCTTCAACAATTATGTAGCGTGTTTACACAACAAGTGTTCTCTTCAATTTGTATTCATAATGTGGCCAGTGCAAGGTGTCTAGAGGTTAGCATTGGTCATTCCAATGTTCCAAATGATGTTCCTGAGTTGTGTAAACCTAAACCTCCCTTTAAACATTTCCCTTCAATCTTAAAAAGTTATAAATACTTTAGAGCTACAAAACTTAAACTTGACTCCTTATGTATAGCCTGCATTAAATATGGTTTTGATGAAGCCTCTGCATTGTTTTCAAACTTTCCTAGGCATCCAGAGTGCATTTCATAACATAAAAACCCCCTTTTGTCATCAAATGACACCTACAACACTTACATAGCGTGTGATCGCTACACAAGTTCCGTGTATTGTTATTTTTCAAACAAAAACTATTAGGACCCGATTAAATTAGTCTTTGGGATCTCTCATCATGCACATGATAGGTTCAGTCATAACAAAACATCTTTAAGAAATTTTTTCCATGGAGTAAGCATACTTATCTCAAACTTCAAGATAACTATCTAATTTGGTTTTCAACCCTTTACTGATAAAAAAAGCATAGCATCACAAAGAAAAAGATGATAAATATCACCTATGAATTTCGTATTTCAGCCACCTCTACAAGCATGCCCAACTTTCTCTTAGATTCATCATCAATATCCAATTGTTGCAACTTTTGTTTTAAGAGCTCTATTTTCTCTCGTCAAGGACACATTCTATTTGCATACATTTTCATTTGCATGTATAAAGTTAAAGAATTTTTACCATTCTTTTGATTTTATTATTGGACTCATGACATTGATTAATACTTTCAAAGGCATCCTTTATGTGGACTCTTTGTTCCTCCCTCAATTTGATAATGGTATCTTTTTCTTCCCTTAACTAATTTTTTATCCTTTAACCCATTATTGGACACTAACATCGCCTCTAATGGGGATGCTATCCTCCCTGTGAGGCAGCAAAGAAAAACTGACCAGATGCCTTCATCCATTGGGCTGATCCCAAATTCTATCCACACAACCAACTCCAAACCTTAATTAAAACCAAACCGAAAGGAAATCCAAACTTTAATACAAACTAAAAACATTACTGCAAACTGAAATCTGAATATGAAAACAATCAATACTGCAAACCAAACTGCAAACTGAAATTTGAAGCTGAAAATAATCAATACTGCAAACTGAAAAGATACCCAATCTGAGAGCTTATTCATCCTACCTACCAAACTGAAGTATAAACTACTTGATCAAGTAAAATAAAAATCCTAATGCAACCACACAAGAACTTTATCCATTGTTTGAAATCATTGCATGTGTTTATTTAGTAGCAAAAATGGATGCCTAGTTGATGGCAATTCATCTAGGATTTTGCAAACAAATTCAAATTTGACAAAGTCTGAAAATTTGAGCCTGCTTGATGACTCCAAAAAAATTTCAAAAGGATCCTCAAATGAATGCATAAGACAATCATACTGTTTCAACCCTTCGACTGCATTCCTACTTCCATTCAAATCCAACTGATAGTTGTCACAAAGAGGTTGAAAATCTGCACTAAATTTCTACGATGAAACCCCTGCTGGAAAGAAATACATGGTTGATTATGACATTGACTGATCATTATCTTCATTTTCCAACTCAGGTTTATTCAATGGTTGCAAATTTTGACTGCTAAAATCTTCTATATAATTAGTTACATGGTTGTGAAGAACATAAATAAATTGTTGGTTTGTACTGTTATCAGCTTGCTCCAAAAAGGTAATATCTCTTTGCATCATCTTGCACTCCTCAACTTTGGTGATGATATTGAAATTTTATTTTAACAATTCAAATGAAGCAAAGCACAAAGGCAGAGAATGTTCATCAACAAACTCATTGTTATGCTTATTTCCATTGTCATAACTGCAACATGCAGACTGAGTGATCCCATGAGACTGCTGAAACTGAACACTTCCTGATGGAGAACATGCTGCTGGCTACTCTAGAAAATCAATCTCATAGTCATCATTGTACTCATCATACCTGGGAAAATGATCTATGTCTGCAATGTCATCAAACATGAAAATTGGGACATCAACTTGCTCTTCAACAAGCTGATCTGCAAAATCACTTTCTTGACTATCTACAAGTGAAAACATAAAACAATCAACTCCCTTCTTATCATGAGATGGATCAAAATTTGAATCAAAACCTTATTTTTCATGATCGGTCTCATGTTCATACAATTCACCATCTAACTCTTCATCCCCAATATGCTCATATAACTTACCACAAGCTTGTAAAGTATCTTCAACTTCCTGAGCATCAACAATCATTTGCTTCAAGGTATTTGGCCTCCTTTCCAATAGAAGGAGAGACACATCTGGTTGAAGAGTTGTTTCATAACACAACATAGCAACAACTTTGGGTGGTTGGATATCTTTGGGAATTTTATAATAAAAACTAGTAAACCTGCTACCAAAACTTGAGATGGTTTCATTTTTCATTCTCCTCATGGAATAAAACTCTGAAAGGAGTAGAACCCATTGCATCCTATCACTGCAAAATTTCAAAAATGCTTCTCTCAATTCATCCCATGAACTAATTGACTCAGGCTGCAAATGCCTAAACCATTCCTTTTCATTTCCCTATATTGACTGAGAAAATGATCAAACAAGCACATCATCATAATCAATCTCAAACAAATTTGCAAAATGCTCAAAATCTTGGACATGTTTCTCAGCTGTGAGGGTATTCGGTTCTTCATCGAACGCATGTAGGTACTTATAGTGATTTGGAGGAAAATTATGAAAGGCATAAGGTAATTTTAAAGGTTTTTATCTCTCCAAGATCTTATAAGGTATAGGATTGTGTAAAAAAGGAAATACATCAACCTTGATCTCATGAAACTCATCAGATTAGTCATGAACGTAATGTGATTTAGATGAAGGTTTTTGGTCAGGTTCAACAATGCAATAAGAAGAATATGCAACTTTTAAAGAAGGAATTTCAAATGTAGATTTGTGGTCCTCATTAGAATGAAACAAGTAAAGGAAATTTCTTTTAACATGTTCAGGAAAGGACAAGAGGTATCTCATAAAAAAGAGTAAGATCTCTTGGAAAAAACTAAAGCTTTGATACCTGGTTTTCCCATATTTTCCTTCCATGTGTCTGCCAAATGATCTCATCTTCTAGTGGAGTTTTTGAAACAAATTTGAAGCTTGATTGGAGTTTCCAGGTGAATGGTACATCCTTCATGTTTTTGGATTTTGTTCACCATCAGAAGTCAAATCTCAACTTTTTAATTTATCCCAGGGAAGATTTCACCTTCGCTCCCCAACAGTAGCACCAAAATGTTATCACTCCATAAATTCCTTTGGCCGAGGAATACAATCACATAGGTAACCTTCAAACCAACTTTAGGCTTGGAATATGGCCTTTCCAAACCAGAGAGGGCTCTCTCACTATATATTAGGCTCAGTGGCCAGATCTGAAATTGAAATAAGTGTTGATACTGAGAGGGGGGTGAATCAATATCAAGTACAATTTAAAACCTTTTTCAACTTATACCTAAAACATTCAATTATATCCAATGAACAATGAACAATAGTATAAGAGTTACACCAATACACCACAATACACCATGCACAATATAGAAGAAATAATCAATAGTTATTGTTCAAGGGAAGTAATGGCTTCCAAAGGTAGCTACAAATTACAAATGTAAAGGGAGGGATAAACCTCGAAGAGGAATATACAATCCTCCAATATCAAGAGAGGATTTAACTCTCCATCCTTGCCCCTTCCTTCCACCCAAGAATATATGAGAGATAATAAAACTTCACATTAAATCATCACCATCAACCAACCATCACATAGAACCTGATAATGCTTCCTGAGAATTCTTCAATTTCTGAAATTCTTCAATTCTTGGAATACTTAGATCTTGTAGATAATAGTACTAAATTTATTCTCTGAAACTGTTAGCGATATTTCTTGTATAAGGGGGATATAATGCAAAAGAAGGGGTAAAAACCCACTTGTCCAAAGTTTCGGGCGACAATGCGCCCGTGGTAAGCAGCAAGCAAGACCAGGCGGTCCAGATTTGCGCGCCCAGATCGACGGCGCACAGCAAATTCCGGACCCCCTTGCCTTTCGACCTTTAAACA
>SNQJ01S0017920.1:164129-177953 GCA_010110895.2 Picea sitchensis | reverse complement strand
ACCTTCGTCACCTCTGGACGTCACCTTCCACCTTTCCCGAACTGGTCATGTCCCATAACTACTATCAATCCTTCCCCCCATTCGCTCGTGGCAAGCCCCTTACTATGAATTTTACCTCCAATCGATAGCCGCCACATCACCTGTCCGTATCCCTCAGCCACCGTCACTCGCCATCTCACCCTCAAAGTGATCCGTTGGCCATTTATTACCGGATAATCTATCCGTTATCCAGCTGACCTGTCTCCCGCGCCCAACCGACCCCCTTTTACTTAAAACTACCGTTATTCCCCTCATTTTTGCTATTCACGCATCGCACCAGAGAAATTCACTGCTTACTCCTCTGTTACATCCCGTTTCCCTCATCCACAATCAGTCACCCCCACTAATGTCGTGTTTTATTGTAGGTATTGTTGCAGAAATGGCGCCAAAATCCAAACAAGCAGAAGGAGAGGAGAATCCATTTCTCTCACCTCCTGTCGACCTGGACAGGATCCCACTGGTCGAAAAAGACCGATTAATCGCGGATACTAAATGCGATTTTGATTTCTCAGACCTCCAGTCATGGCTCAGGGAAGTTTTCCTGGACCAGAGTGATGAAATTGGACTCTGGGAGTCCAATTTACCCCTCTACCTCTTCCCTCAGATCCACCATTATCCTGAGTTCACTCTCAAGTGTCAAGCTCACTATATTCCCGAACAAAGATCCGTCATCTCCTCGTCCGGAGAGATCCTGTTCCTCATCACGCCCGAATCCATAGACCAGATGATGCAAATCCCCCGAGTCGACTCTGCGTCTCCCTTCAATCTGGAAATTCTTATGGAATTGTACCAGAAAATGACCTTCCCCCAAAGAGCTCAAATATTCGAGCTCTTCCTTCCCCCATCCGCTCAATTTCCCTCCACAAATCCTCCTTATCCGTCTTCCATGTTCTCCACTAAGGGAAACCAGTTCATCTCATCCCTTTGTGCTTTGTTAGGATACTATTCTGATAAGTGGGTAGATGAACCCATTCTGGGTTTTCTATCCATCTTCTCTACCGATGAAAATCCCACCACCCAGTTTGACTTCAGTACATTCATGGCAGAAAATATTCACGAACAGTTCATGAATTTTGGCACGAAAGGCATGTTCAGATACTCATCGATACTAGCATACTTGTTCGTCTTCTTCCAGGCAGATAAATTCATCTTTTCCATGCAGAATATGGATGGAGATGGCAGACCTCAGGAATTCACAACATGGACCTCCTTGCTCAAGGACAACTCCACTGATTTTAGTTTCAAGGAGTTCATCGACCAATTCTATCACCCTGTGGTAAGTATGCTAAGCGGCAGGCCCGAGCCTCGGATAAATGATGAATTTCAGAGGATCCTGCACCTCTCGGATAACACAAAGATGGGTGATTGGTATTTATACCAGGATCACATCGAGATCAGAGTATACGGGTGTGAGTTGGTACCGTATAAGCTGCCCAAATATCTGCCTGTCAGGATTTTTGCTTTGGAATATATAAGGCAGATCATAAATTCCGATGATATCCACTTTGTGTCATTGAAGAAAAAGCAGCAGCTTAGAATCAAGGGGAAGATTGGATCCTTTATCTGCAACAATCGGGGAGCTGGGGAAGAAGCAGATAGGATGCTAAGGGAGATGAAATTATCCATGAGTTTCCCATGGCATTATGACCCATGTGGGATCATCTCAGAAATGAGGGTGAAGAACAAAAACATCCCATATGTTCATGTGTCCAGGCCCGAAGTTGGGAGCCTAACACATTGATCGAAGTAGAACAGCAGGATCCCCCGGTCACTTTGTCACAAACGACCACTCCACAGGTCCCTAAAGAGAAGAGGCTGAGGCAGGATTTATCTCCACCTATCACTGAGGTGTCTTCCGAGGAATTCCAGCTACATACCAAGAGGCCTAATATTTCGTCAGTACCTGGCCCGACCGAGGAAAAAGAAGCCCCGTCTACCACAATGACCAAGTCTTTTATTCCACCCTTCGGTTCGAGCCTCCATAAGGTCATTACCCCAGCATTGCCGAAGAAATCCACAGACTCCCCATTGGACACTCAGCCAGGCAAGGTAGGACCCAAGCTGAGCATTTTTGAAAAATATGAGTTGATAAAGAAAAGGAACCAGACCCTGACCAACAGTACTTGCGCCCAGTTCTGGAAGCAGACGTCGACTGCGCAACATAGGTTGTTGTCGACATTCGACACTGAGAAGGGAAAAATTCATATGGAATTCCTCCAGGCATAGGTACCAGATCCAAAGGTGATCATTGACTACAAGAGGGACACCTTCGAATTCCAGATGAAGGACGTGCACCCAACCGATCAGATGGATCTGCATAAGAAGATAGGGGAAATGGTTTTCTACACGTTGGCACATGCTTCTACTGTTGTGTCAAAATTGCAGGTGTCCCTGAACAATGTTCAAACACAACTCAAGATGGAGAAGATATCGTCCTTTGCAAAGGACAATAGGATCAATACTTTGGAGGAGCTAGTCCTCAAGATCGGTTATGATCCTTCAAATGTGAAAGAAACTGAGGATATGATAAAGAAGAAGAATGCTGACATAACATCCTTGAGGAAGCAACCGAAGCTCCCACCCACAGAGGATTTGCAGGCGAAGGAGATAGCAGAGAAACAAGGAGAGAAGGATGAAATGCTAAAGCTGCTCATGGAGCAGAATGCACATCTTAAATAAATGGAAGCTGAGATGGAGAAGCTATTAAAAGAGAAAGAGCAACTGAAGCCAATGGAAGTCATTCCATTGAGTGCTATTCCAATTTCAAGAAAGAGCACAGCATCAGTGACAGAAGTCCCATCCGTGACTCCATTGATATCACATGAGAAGACAACCGACGTGGCTAAGTCCATGGAAAAGATGAACCTACAGGAAACAGAGATCAACATGCTTAAAAAGGAAATTGAGAACCTTCAGGAACTCAAATATTCCTTCCAGACCAACCTCTCCAAGGAAAAGAAGGTGACAGATAAGCTCAAACAGGAGTTGCAACAGCTCCGGAAGCAAACAGTGGCAGGAAAAACCTTGGCTGAGGTTAAAGAGAGTGTATGGATAGACATCACAAAGTCCATGAACGAGATATGGCCAATGATCCAGATCATGTTTGAGCAGAATGAATTGGTCCAGAGGAGCAAACAAGCCATTGAGAAGATCAGAGTAGAATTGGGAGACATGCCAACACAGGCAAACGAGATCATCAAGTTCCTCAATTCTAAGACCAGGGAAGAGTTGGAAGAGCTGAAGATTTAAGATAGAACATAGACCATCCTTGAGGTCAAAAGAGTTTTGACCAAGAGAGGATTAATGCTTCAGTTGGNGGAAGAAAAGGTTCAGGCCATGGACCTGGGGGTATAAAGATTCTTCAGTAAGATTGAATCTCTTCAGAAGAAAGGTCTTCCTGGTTCAAAGGTAATCAATGATAAATTGATGACACTCCTAGACTACAAGAAAAGATTGGCCGATGTGGCTAAGGACAGTTCTAAGTTTGCAGGCATTCAAGGGAGCATCACTGGCAAGGCATTTCTAGATGCTCTTCAGTGGGACATCAGTATCCAACATGAGATTCAATACATCTTCCTCACCAAGCCTACCTTCGCCAAGTACACAGAAATGGACGAAGTGTATCAAAGACTTTTCAAAGTCAACGTGCCCAGTCATCTCCGATGGGAGGAGCTCTGTGATCTGATCGAGTAGCAGATGAGCTGTCCAGGTCCAGTCATCTGTCTAGTCAGATGAAGTCGTGCAGAAGCTTCATCAATGGCCCACCCATAAATCAGTGTGCAGTTACACCACATCATCAAGCAGTTCCTAGATTTAGGAAATTTGTTAAATTAGTTAGGCTAAAAATAGATTTAGCACGTCCTCATCATTAATGACAGGATCATTTGTAATTTGAGTTATAAATACTTCACCTTTCGAAGTATTGAGGGTTGTTGATCTTCACACCCTGACGCTATCAAACTGTAATCTTTTGAGATCTTCCATTAATAAAAAGGAGGCACTTTTACAGGATTCTTGCGTGTATTCACTGGTGATGTTTTTCTCTCTAAGTTGAATGTTATTCTCGCTTTGTCATCATTTTGTTTTCTGAATCTAATCTTTAAGAGTAACGAATGTTGCAGGATTTATCTAGTATACCTTGTTTCTGACTCGAAATATTTAAGTGTTTTATCTTCTGGTGTTTTCAATAAAGAAACTCTTAACTACTTCTTTGTTGAAATTATCTTTCTCATCTTTTATGATGTCCATCATTTAAGCTACTAAAAGATCCAATGATTATATTATCTCTCCCTGTGAAAGTTTTCCCTTTGCGTTACTGGTTTGTATTTCATATTTTATTAAAACACAGACCCCATAGCTCAATGGATGTGTAGACTGTCTCAACCAATTCGAAAAAAACTTTGACAACAAAACCGACCTATTTCTTTACCTAGCCTAATATTTAAAATTGGAAACATAGCTAAATCATATAGAGAGATCCCTCTCTGAAGTTGGAAGGGCTAGATCCCAGCTTCAAAAAGTGGTTGGATAAAGTTACCTTAGTAGATTTCTTCTGCTGTCAACCTCTAGGAAATTTACCAAGTGCTAACACGAAGGACAAGGTTTATGCAAGATCATCTTGAATGAAGATTCGGTCGATGGAGTGATTTTAATTTCAGTCGGAGAACCATTGGCTGATTCAGAATGGTATAGAGATATTATATTCTACTTAAGTTCTGGGAAATTTCCTATCACCATGAACCCCAAGGAGCGAAGAACATTGAAGATGAAGGCAAATCAATATTTGCTGATTTCTGACACACTATTCAGGAGAAATTATGATGGTATACTACTAAGATGCGTGGATGAAAATCAATACCAAGAACTGATAAGAGAATTCCATGAGGGAATATGCGGTGGATACTTCGCCCCTACTGCCACTGCCCACAAGATAATAAGGGATGGATTCTACTATCCATAAATTTTCAGAGACTCGTATGTTACAATAAGGAAGTGTGTATCATGTTAGTAGTTTTCAGGAAAAATGAAGCAATCTGCGATGCCTTTGCAACCCATAATTGTAGAACAATCGTTCTCCCAATGGGTCTTGATGTTGTTGGGCCAATCAATCCGAAGTATAGCAAGGGGCATATATAGATTCTCACGACGACAGATTACTTCACGAAATGGACATAAGCAATGAAATTGAAGAAGGATGATGCTGAAGAGATAATTAAATTCATCAAAGACAATATCTTGTCGAGATTTGGTGTCCCAGATAAATTTATCACAGACAATGGTTCAATTTTCATCAGGTCGAAGTTTACGGATTTTTGTGGAGAATATGGAATCATCATGGGTCAATCATCGGATTATTATCCACAAGGTAATGTCCTTGATGAATCCAAAAACAAAACACTTGTTTAGATACTGAAGAAAACCATTGATAAGAACCAAATAAATTGCCATCTAAAGATGACGGATTCATTATGGTCAAGTATAACGAATCCGAAGGATAACACCAAGATGTCTCCATATATATTCGTTTATGGGAAAGAAGAAAAAATTATGATTAGCCTCGAGCTCAATGCATTGATTTCTTTGGTTAATACTGAAGATACAGAAGATAGTTCACCCATCTAGAGGAGAATTAACCAGTTGCTGAAGTTGGAAGAAGAACAAAGAAAAGCCCTTAATCAAACTTATCATAGGCAACATAACATCAAAAGATATTTTGATCAGAGCACAACTATAAAGAATTTCCAGAAAGGAGAGTTGGTGTTACTTTGGAACAAGGCCAAGGAGAAACCTTCCATGCATACAAAGTTTGAAGCACTCTAGATCATACCATACGTGTCGAGAAGATCTTGGGTTTTAACTCCTATATGCTCAAAGACATGAAGGGAAATTTTTTAATGCTATCGGTCAACGGGAAACATTTCAAAGGTTTCTTCTCTTAAGAATTTCTCATTCTCATTGTACATACTTTTATTTTTTAGTTTATATATTCTTACTCTGACTCCATAGCCCAATGAGCGGAAGCACCTGGTCATGAGAGATTCTGGATTCTTGACAACCCACAGAGGGTTATCATCCCACAATTGGAGCCTGTTGTTGAGATCAATTCCCTCTTTTGAAATTCCCCTCCCCTTTTCTATTTTTCCAACTTCTTTTGTCCATTTCTTTTCCCTCTTTTGTACTTACCCAAATTCCCCTTGTCATTTCCCCCCACTTTTCTCCCTTTCTAGTTTTTATACTTAGTCATTTTTCCAAAACGATGGGTTCATGGGTTCCCAGGTTGGCAGAATAATAGATCCTCATCTCCAATCCACACTCTCACGTATTGAGTCTGATCGACCACCACATTATCCTATACTTAGCCGTTTCTGCAGTCACGGGTTACCGGGTTGGCGGGTTTCAAAGTTTTCATATCCCTTGTTCCGTGACATACATTTTGTACCCAAACGTTCCGTGATATACATTTTTACCATTGGAATCCTCGAGCTCCTAAGTACCTCATATTTCCTATATTTAGTCCGGTTGACCACATTACAAAACTTAGCCATTTTTTGACCCTCTGTTGTCATGGGTTCTCGTGTTGGTAGGTTCACAAAAAATCCCAAATCCTATTTGCTCTCATCCGTCCCTGCCACCTTCATACTTTTCCTAATATGCATTTAGTATGGTTTAATGCTAATAAATCATCATGCAGGTCCTATAAATATTGTCATTAATAGGTGAAGGGTTCGAGGAGATTTCTTATTAAACCACATTAAAGCATTATTTGCAGAAGATTATATTTTATGTCTCAAGTGCTCATTTAAAATATTATCTGTTTCAAAAGAACGTTCTCTTCAACTTATGGAAGAAACAACTCAACATTAGTTCCACGGAGATAATTTGAACATTTTTGGATGAGAGGACCAAAACTTTCAGTGTTCTAGAGTGTACTCTTGTTATTCGTACTCTTCTTCTTAGAAGGAGGTAATTTAGACACCCAAAATTGCTCATGCAGGCTATGTTCCTAAGGTTTTTGGCTGCAAGGAATTGGTTTCCTGGTGCGTTGAGAAGTATATACCAAGCTAGTGGATGATTCAACTCCAATACCATTCTCATGTCTCCCTTTCACCTCAAGTGTTTCGTAAAATGTTGAAACTCCCAGAGCCAACACTCACCTTTAAAGGTGAAGATTGCAGGGACTTCTTGAAAAAACATGAAAATGGCCTGGATCTGTTACCTAAATTTTTGGAGAATCCTATGGCCATCCCTAAATATATTACCAGATTGGAGGTTAGTTTGTTCAAAAACATATTTCGGTAAATTTCCCGGTTATTTACCAGAGTTACGTGCTAAGAAAATACTACCAACATCTCCCGTATGATTCTTTACATCTTATATTTTACTTTCAAGGAGAAAGCCATTTTTGATTGGGGGAAGTTGATTTCCATTGAAATATCTTCCCAATTGTCTTAGTATAAAAATGATAAGAAATTATTTATGTCTTCTTATTTGGTTTTTTCAATAGCGCATTACTTTCAATTTCCTAAATTGTCTATATGCAAGAAGGTCAATTGTGAATTTGACCCGATGACCTTTTGGTACCAAGATTTATGGAGGCAAGAATCTTCCCTGCATTTTTATAAAGTTTTCAATGATTTTTTTTGGGTCCTTAAAGGATTGTTGTTTGGAAAAGACACCTCAAGAATATCTCCTCATGCTAGTAAATTCCTGAATAAAAAGGGGACTTTGGAGCAAATGGAAAATTACAATGTTATCAAGATTTATGGTTCTAAGGAAAATCCTTCCTTCCTTCCATGCCATATATCCGACAAAATGTTTTTTATAGAGGTTGCAAGGAAAAATATCTTTTGGCTGCACTTTTTTCATGAAAAATGAAAAAAGAAATTCATACCTTTGCCTTGGAAAATTAGGGATTTTGTATTTAGAAATATGAACAAAGTTGATGAATTTGGAAACCATTTCCACAACTTGAATCTCAAGTATGCTGAAAAGATTAGAGGGTTTGACATTAACGGAATATTTGTGGAACATATGTTAACAATGAGTTTTAGCAATTCATTTATCCATATTGTTCTAGGAGAAGAAGAAGATAATAACCTGGGAAATCCTACCCACACTGTTGGTGACTTAGAGACAGTACTCAGTACCAATGAATTTTACAAAAAGAGAGGAAAGGGTCTCAGTGAGAAAAGTGCACAGTCCCCAACTGTTACTCCCAATACCACAACACCTCAGAGAAGTTCTTCAATGACCCACCCATATAAAAAAATAATCAATAGTAGTTCAGGCGGAGGAGGAGACAAGAACCCCCCTCTAAGAAAAATTGAAAGCTCCCATAAACTTTCTTTGAGGAAGAAGAGGAAGAATCAACATTGTCAAAGGGGCAGGGAAAAATATCAGAGGAAGAAGAAGGTACAACCATGGATACATAATCAATCTTCCGATCAAAAGAAGGAAATCTCCATCTTCTCCATTTTTTTTATATATATTCTTCTATGCCACTTCTCATAGTTTTATGCTCGAATCTCAAAGTTGGGCACAAGGCTGAGTTGTTCAGTGGTCTTCTTATATTATTCTAAGATATTTTATTACATGATCATGGAGTATTTGCAGCCACCTATATAGCTGTCAAATATTTTGTAATGAAGAACATCTTTCATAAATAAAACTCCACAAAGAATATCTTCGGGGTCGATCTCGACTGTTCTTTGTAACCCTGTTTTCATAATATAAAGTATTTGAGGTTGACCTATCAAATTCTCTTTTGGTATTGATTACAGTACTCTGTTAAAATTATTTGAGATGATCAAATCATTCTCTCCTATGAAGAAGATATCGATGTATTTATATATTGTTAATAATATCGTGTGTGATGCTGATCATAATTTAATTATGATGTTGAATCCCTCCTTCAATAATTTCTTTTGCTGCACATAAATATTGTACTCAGGTTATTGAAGAACCATTTTATTTCATAATCTCAAGCAATAAATATTTAGGGTTTTCTTCCTATAACTCTCCTAATCCAAGATATCATAGATATATCTTTTAGTCCAAGAGGAGTACCACCTCTCTAAAAACGAAGGGGGACTAATGTCCTTGTGAGGTTGTCGTTTCTATCCCGACGGATTCAAGTGTCAACATGTATAAAATGAAATACTCCAGTGATTTGAGACAACCCAACAACCATATTGGTACTTGGGCGAGAGTTTCTCGAGGACATGGAAGACCAGATGGTTAGACTTAAGCACAATTTGAAGGAAAAAAATATAGACAAAAGAGTTATGCAAATAAGAGAATGAAAACTAGATAATTTAAAGTGGGAGAGAATGTGATTTTGAAAGTAAAGCCCAAGAAGAACTCATTGAAGCTAGGAAACTGTAAAAAGATAACAACTAGATTCTGTGGTCCATTTGAGATATTGGATAGAATAGAGACAGTTGCATACATGTTTGCATTGCCAGCTTCCATGAATGTGCATAATGTATTTCATGTATCTTTGCTGAAAAAGTATGTAGATTATCCTAACCATGTTATTGATTGACATTTGATTCAAGTAGGTCCAGAAGGAGAATTTCAGGCCCAACCAATGCACATATTGGAAAGAAAATTCAAAATTCTTTGAAATTGAGTCATGGAGGTGGTAAAAGTTTAGTGGAATTTCTACGGTCCCGAAGATGCTACTTGGGAGCATGAACATGCCACGTGGGTAGAGTTCCCATGAAGTTTTGAAGAATTTTGAAATTTTGACTTATGTTTTGTATATGCACCAAGGACAGTGCCAAAATAAGGGGGAGGGGAATGTAATAACTCGGTTTTGAGTACCCATATTAAATAATGTATTTAGTTTATTTTATGAAAGTTCGGAGCGCCCAAACAATTAAAAGAGGTTGGAGTGCCGAGGAAATGTAATTCTTGATCATTATTAATTATAAAATGCATTTTTGGCTGCAAGACGGACAAGGAAAAGAGTTATAGGGGGATATGATTCCATGAGAGAGGGGGGATTAAGGGGATAAGTATTTTTATTATATTTAACTTACCCATAATTGTTTTAATGGAGAGAAGTGGTTACATGATCTTATTGGGGAAGGCCATGTGGTTCTTTCTTTTCAAGTAAATATATAAATCCATCTATGGGTTGTTTGGTGGTTCACACTCTTCATTATGTTCACTCTCTCATTTCACTCTTTCACCCATTATTCCTCATTCATTCTTGATCTTGGCTTGGGAAGGAAAAACAAATTATTGGGAAAGGAGAAATTTTTTCTTTGTTGAAGTGATTTCTAGTGTATTCTAGCCATGAATTGATGATTGTATGTCTAAGATACATTGACATGTACTAAATTTTATGCACAACTGCAAATCTTGAGAGTTCCAACATGAAAATTATTGACCAAATGCACTAGAGCCCTAGAAAGAAGTGGACAACTTGAGGCACTGCATGGAAAAGAAGGGGGTCCATTGTATTTGGGTGGTGCATGTTGGAGAGAAGAGAGATGGTGTACTTTGTATTGTTGTGTGTTGAGAAACATGTAAGAGCTTGAGTGATAACTTGTAACAACCCAAATTGATTAATTTTTATAATAGTTTTTAATTTAAATTTAATTAATTATTAAAATATATTAAATGAGTCTTTTATTATTTTATTATTAAAAGGTGGGTGAAGTAATTAATGCGTGGATAAGGCTGTTGGGGAATTAATGGGGGGATAAGTTTGTTAGGGAATTAATAAGGGGGATTTGAGAGAGGAGGATAAGGAAGAGGGGGAGGACTTGGAAGGGGGATCTGATTTTGGTTTGAGAAATTTTGAAAGATAGAGAAGGGGAGAAAATTGGAAGAACAATTGTTTTGGGAACTATCAGAGGGAACTGTTGTTGCTGGGAACTTTGGGTTCGGGGGCTAGGAAACCACAAGGATTCCTGGAGCTAGGGAGTCAGAGAGGTTGTTCCTAGTTGGCTGGGAGGTTAATATTAAGTTGGGAAGTTTGGAAAAGCACAAGAACAAGTGAACCAGTGGCTGAATCAACCAAATTTGCAGGTGGAGGTATGTATTTTACCAGTTGGTCTGTCATCCTTATGCTGTTATCATTAATATGCTTCTATGTTGTTGTTATTATGTTGTTGTTGCTGTTATCATTATGTCGTTATCATCAATATGTTGTTGTTCTTTATTCCTGGTATAAGAAAATAATGAAATAAATTATAAACTAAATTCAGCCATTTTAGTAGGAGATTTTAGAAAACTTTTATTTATTTTGAGTCCTAAAAAATAACCAGGCTCTACATATGGTATCAAAGCCCAGTTTCAAAATTGAAACCTAGGCTTGAACACCCACAACAAGATTTTGTCTTGGTATACATTTACATCTGTTGTGTCATAAAAAAAAAGAAATAAGAATATTGGGATCAAGCCCTAAGTCCAAGCTATCAACCACGGTCCACAAGTTAGCTATGCAACACAAGTCACAACATAGAATCCAGTACCCAAAGACCAATACTGCAATCCCAGGGAGGGAGAGTGGACATGCCATCACTCAAATCAACATCAACATTCTAACTTGCATTAGGTTTTTCTTTTGCTCCTAAATTTTTGGCACCCTTTCCTTCACCGTTTGGACCGTATTTCTCTGCTTCAGAGACGCATTGTGTGTGGTATTTATCAGTTTCTCATTTGAATATGAACTTGCAATAAATACATGAAAGAAAAAAATCAGACCTTGTTTGCAGAGCAAATCCAGAAATGGTTCTAGAGCTTAAGCTTCTTGAGGTTCTCTCCATAGTCTTCACACTGGAACCACACCATTTTACTTGAGACATATTATATCTTGAAGGGAGGAGAGCCCACGAGGTGGGTTAGTTTTTGCACAATGCATCACAACACATATCAAAGACCAACAAACAAGAGCCAAGTCACATGGAGGAGAATCCCACGAGGGGCATAAACTGGTGCTCAACACATCAAGCAATGAGACAAAGATATCAATCCATCAAGCAATGAGACAAAGCTCACATAGAACACCAAGCATCAAGTACTCAACATGAGGCAACTCAAGTCCAAGACCAACCCATGAGGGAGGATCCCACAGGGTGGGTTATTCATTGCATACCCAAATACCAAGCCAAGAATTGAACCCACGACCTTTGTTCTTCCATTCAAACAACACCAGGACCTTCTGTCTGCCAGCCAAGTCTAACCCCACTTCCGAAGCTATGACAGAGTCCCATCAAACATTACCCAAAGACGCCAAGTAGAGAGAAAGCTCACGCATAAGCTTGCAGGTTGTGTTTCTTTGCACCGTGCTAAAATTTTTAGCAACGTTGTCACTTACTTATTGGTCGTGCTATGGGTGGCCTTCATCCTTTTCACTTTGTGTAATGGTGTTTCTCCATGATTCTGGCTCAACACTCAATGTTGAAGTCGTAGGCACTTGTGGACGTCTGGAGTTTGAAACCACTACAGGGTGGAGGCCTGGAGTTTGAAACCACTACAGGGTGGAGGCCTGGAGTTTGAAACCTCTACAGGGCCATGCACAGAGGTTCATAATAATTTCTAAGGGATCAGGGCTCGTCGACTCCATCATTATAGTTGGATGGGTAGGATTGAAAGGAGCAGATAGACGACTAAATGAAAGAGGAGGAGACAAGCAGTAAAAGGTCAAACCAACAAGAGCCGTGAGGAGCCTATGCGGCCTGCATGGTGGTGTGGAACCCGTGCAACCTGCATAGTTGTGAGGAGTTGAGAGAAAAGGGTCGGTATGACAGCCATGGTCACAACCTTCGAGCGACCGATCAGGGAGACCACAACTTTGGATCTAGAATGAAGAATAACCCTAACAAAAAAGAAAAAGAAAAGGAGAAACAAAAAAAATATAATAATAACACAAACCCTATCCAACCCAGTTTTCCCACCGAGAACGAATAGGTAAGGGCACATGACCTCATGCAGGGCACCTGGCCTCATGTAGGGTTCCGTGCCATTTTTTTTTACATTTTTCTTCTTTAAAAAGAAATCCTTATTTTATGTTGGTATCCTTTTCTATTATAGTAGTTTTATAATTTTAATATTTCTATTTTATATATTTACATATATAAATTTAAAAAAAAATATTATTATATATAAAATAAATAGAATATTAATTAAGTTATTAAAGAAATATGTTATATTTATTCATTTCAATATATGCATTATATATAAATATATATGTATACACATTTAAAATGATCTATAAGTAATGTTATAAAGGGAGTAATGCAATAATAAAGTGTATGACAATTGGGTAAAAACATAAGTGAAAAGTGTAAATTATGTAATAAGTTTATATAAGTCCATATAATGAATAGTCAATAGTGTTAATAAATTATAAATCAATCGTTAGTGTAAGAAATGTATATTGTGTTAATAAATTATAAATCAGCCACTACTGTAAGAAATGTATATTGTGTTAGAAGGGTACATTGGGAAGATTTGACAAATTATATATATGTATATTAAAAATATCAAATTAATGAAGATATGTAAAATGATGATATAAAAGTAAGAGACATGTATAAAAAAAAAGAGACGAAAACATTTAATGAAGGTTTAAGAATGTCATAATAAATTGCGCAAAGATGAATATTGATAATGGGAAGGGTTAGAAACTTAGTTAAATAGGTAAGTTAGGGTAATAGATGAGTACCCACGTTGCTAGCATAGCTAGCAAGGCGAGAGGGTTAGTAGCTTATTTGGACGAAGTTATCAAGCTTAGAGGCTTTCAAACCCGACCTTTAGCCACTTAACCTA
>SNQJ01S0017920.1:111326-134836 GCA_010110895.2 Picea sitchensis | reverse complement strand
AACTTTATTGGAGTCGAAAGAGTGTAAATCCTTGTAAGGTCTGGTGACCTCTAGTCCCAGTTTCTCCATTACTGCTTTAGGCATCAGATTGTGGGAATCACCCGAATCCAGCATAGTGTTATGCAAGATCAGGTCATGTATGTTTAGACTGATGTAAAAAGGAGCGACATCAGCAGTATCATCTCGACCATCTACTTCAGGTCCGAAGAGAAGTTTGGGTTGATCATCAGTAAGGTTCACAGTGTCTGAATGATTTGATGATCCAATGGTTAAGGCCTTCGTGCCTATGTCAGGTTCAATGGTCAGTGCTTTAATCACATGTGAACGATAAACGTCTTTGTTCATCAACTCAGAAAGTGGGATGGGAATTTTTACTTTGGCCAATTCCCCCTCAAGGCTGAAGGGTGTAGGAGCTCTACCTTGGCTCATCAATTCTGGTTTGTCCACCCCATTCTTCTGGCCAGAAGTACTTGGTGGATTAATAGGTGAAACCTCGAGTTGTGACGATCTTTTCAGAATAGTAAGGTTTTTCTTCACAGGAACTTCGGCAGTACTCTTCTCAGGAATCTTCTCGGCAAATGGCTCAGAGGCCTTCTTGGTTTCGACTACCTTCTTCGTTT
Source organism: Picea sitchensis (assembly GCA_010110895.2). Classification (NCBI taxonomy): domain Eukaryota; kingdom Viridiplantae; phylum Streptophyta; class Pinopsida; order Pinales; family Pinaceae; genus Picea; species Picea sitchensis. The sequence continues at coordinate 134,216 of SNQJ01S0017920.1, read as the reverse complement.
CAATCGTCTTTTTTGGGGAACCCCCTTCTATCTTTTAACTCCGCGGATTATACTATCGGTGTACCTCCAAAATGGCATTTTTGAATGCTTGTTGTTCTGCATCTTCGGCTTCTTCACTTACTTTTGTTTGATTGAGAAGAAAAAGTTTTTTCTCTTCTTGGGTAAAGAAAATAGCTTCGTTATCGTGAATGCCCATGATATTTATGTGAGTATCCTCCAGTTCTTCGATTAATTCCTCCCCTTCATCAGCATAATTTTCTTGTAGGGGAAGTCTGATTTGTTGATCCGGACCTCTCTGTTCTCTCTGATCCCTAGGATCTCTCTGTCTGATTTGAGGAGGGTTTCTCCTGAAGTTTGGATTCTGAACCTGAGGAGCAGGTGGGTTATCTCTTGGAGGATTTCTGTCAGACACAGTAAGTCTTTCCATCATTCTTTCCATTGCTCTGGCCAAAGAATCCAATTTGGAATCTGAGGTTGATGTGGAAGGTTCTTATTTAATTGTGACTCTCCTCTCTGACCTCTGACGTGCCCTTTTTGCCAACAAATTGGCCTCCACACTTATAGCACTTTTCTGCATGTCTTCCAGGGTGGTAGAATTTCTTTCCCTTATTTGGTATGACATGTCAGCGTCAAAACCATCAGGGAATTTTATCAATGCCAAACCCTGTGGAGGTTTGATTTCAGCTGGGATTGCGTTGTATAGGTTATTGAAACGAGTGCAGTAATCTTGTACTGTCTCACCTTGATTTCTTCTAATATTTTCGTATTCTGACAATATTTGGAGAGGGTCTTTATTTACCTCCCATATGTCTAGAAAACTCCTTTGGAATGCGGTAAGGTCAAGGATTGAGGCGGCACACAACCCTTTGTACCATTTTTTAACGTCACCTGTCAAACTTTGGGCAAACAATCTCATTTGAACGTCAGCTTCGTCTACTTCATGCAGATCATAATAATCATTCATTTTATCTACGTTTTGTTGTGCGCTCAAAGGTCTGGTTGCATCAAACTGTGGAAGTCTCGTTTGATAGTCTTGGGGCATAGCATGAAGAGGTGCAACCAACACCAAGGGAGCATATCGAGCTGCCATGATGTGTGGAGGAGGTGGGATAACAGACTGGATGATTGGTGAGGTAGTGACTGAAGACGAGGACAAGGAGGAACTGGATAACACTGAGGGAGTGATTTGCGGTTTCGCAGTGGGAGACCGAACTTCAGGGGTTCAGGGTTGTAAAACGGTTGGGTCGAAAATGATTCTAGTCACAAAACTATCGGACCGTGTTCTAACCAGGATTGGTTGTGGAAGGGTGTCAAGGTCAGGGTTTTGAAAGGTAATGGGTTCCCCTGAAAAGGAAAGGGAATTATGCAAGGGAGTATGACTCACTGAGCCTTCAGCTATGGTCCTTTTCCTAAGCAACTGTTCTGGGTTATCTGTCAATATCGCAGGTTCTGGGTCTGGATGAGATCGAGTATAAACTTTCTTGGGAGCCAGATTTCTTTTTGATTTTATATATATATATATATATTTAGTTTTATGAGTCCGAAAATAATATGTACAAATTTTAATCAAACTCTAAACATTACTTTCTTCTCAAATTTGCAATATTTTGGGAACAGACTTTCTTTTTAGGGAAAAGATAACGTGAAATTATAAATTGTTATGTTATGTTCCCCAGTGGAGTCGCCACTATGTTAGCACTTGGTAAATTTCCTAGAGGTTGACAGCTGAAGAAATCTACTAAGGTAACTTTATCCAACCACTTTTTGAAGCTAGGATCTAGCCCTTCCAACTTCAGAGAGGGATCTCTCTATATGATTTAGCTATGTTTCCAATTTTAAATATTAGGCTAGGTAAAGAAATAGGTCAGTTTTGTTGTCAAAGTGTTTTTCGAATTGGTTGAGATACTCTACACATCCATTGGGCTATGGGGTCTGTGTTTTAATAAAATATGAAATACAAACCAGTAACGTAAAGGGAAAACTTTCACAGGGCGAGATAATATAATCACTGGATCTTTTAGTAGCTTAAATGATGCACAACAGAAAAGATGAGAAAGATAATTTCAACAAAGAAGCAGTTAAGAATTTCTTTATTGAAAACACCAGAAGATAAAACACTTAAATATTTCGAGTCAGAAACAGGGTATACTAGACAAATCCTGCAAAATTCGTTACTCTTAAAGATTAGATTCATAAAACAAAATGATGACAAAGCGAGAATAACATTCAACTTAGAGAAAAAAACATCACCAGTGAATACACGCAAGAATCCTGTAAAAGTGTCTCCTTTTTATTAATGGAAGATCTCAAAAGATTACAGTCTGATAGCGTCAGGGTGTGAAGATCAACAACCCTCAATACTTCGAAAGGTGAAGTATTTATAACTCAAATTACAAACGATCCTGTCATTAATGATCAGGACGTGCTAAATCTATTTTTAGCCTAACTAATTTAAAAAATTTCCTAAATCTAGGAACTACTTGATGATGTGATGTAACTGCACGCTGATTTCTTGGTGGGTCGTTGATGAAGCTTTTGCACGACTTCATCTGACTGGACAGATGACTGGACCTGGACAGCTCATCTACTACTCGATCAGATCACAGAGCTCCTCCCATCGGAGATGATTGGGCACGTTGACTTTGAGAAGTCTTCGATATACTTCGATCATTTCTGTGTACTTGGCGAAGGTAGGCTTGGTGAGGAAGATGTATCGAATCTCGTGTTGGATACTGATGTCCCACTGAAGAGCATCTAGAAACGCCTTGCCAATGATGCTCCCTTGAAAGCCTGCAAACTTAGAACTATCCTTAGCCACATCGGCCAATCTTTTCTTGTAGTCTGGGAGTGTCATCAATTTATCATTGATTACCTTCAGACCAGGAAGACCTTTCTTCTGAAGAGCTTCAATCTTACTGAAGAATCTTTGTACCCCCAGGTCCATGGCCTAAACCTTTTCTTCCAACTGAAGCATTAATCCTCTCTTGGTCAAAACTCTTTTGACCTCAAGGATGGTCTCTATTTTGTCTTCAATCTTCATCTCTTCCAACTCTTCCCTGGTCTTAGAATTGAGGAACTTGATGATCTCGTTTGCCTGTGTTGGCATGTCTCCCAATTCTACTCTGATCTTCTCAATGGCCTGTTTGCTCCTCTGGACCAATTCATTCTGTTCAAACATGATCTGGATCATTGGCCATATCTCGTTCATGGACTTAGTGATGCCTGCCCATACACTCTCTTTAACCTTAGCCAAGGTTTTTCCTGCCACTGTTTGCTTCCGGAGCTGTTGTAACTCCTGTTTGAGATGATCTGTCACCTACGTTTCCTTGGAGAGGCTGGTTTGGAAGGAAGATTTGAGTTCCTGAAGGTTCTCAATTTCCTTTTTAAGCCTGTTGATCTCTGTTTCCTACAGGTTCATCTTTTCCATGGACTTAGCCAGGTCGGTTGTCTTCTCCTGTGATGTCAATGGAGTCGCGGATGGGAATTTTGTCACTGATGTTGAGCTCACTCCTGAAATTGGAATAACACTCAATGGAATGACTTCCATTGGCTTCATTTGCTCTTTCTCTTTTAATAGCTTCTCCATCTCAGCTTCCATTTCTTTAAGCTGTGCATTCTACTCCATGAGCAGCTTTAGCATTTCATCCTTCTCTCCTTCTTTCTCTGCTATCTCCTTCGCTGTGAATCCTCTGTCGGCGGGAGCTTCAGTTGCTTCCTCAAGGATGCTATGTCTGCATTCTTCTTCTTTATCATCTCCTTAGCTTCTTTCACATTTGAAGGATCATAACCGATCTTGAGGACCAGCTCCTCCAAAGTCTTGATCCTATTGTCCTCTGCAAAGGACGATATCTTCTCTAGCTTGAGTTGTGTTTGAACATTGTTCAGGGACACCTGCAATTTTGACGCAACAGTAGAAGCATGTGCCAACATTTATAAAACCATTTCCCCTGTTTGTTTGTGCAGATCCATCTGATTGGCTGGGTGCACGTCCTTCGTCTAGAATTCGAAGTTGGCCCTCTTGTAGTCAGTGATCACCTTTGGATCTGGTACCTGTGCCTGGAGGAATTTCATATACATTCTTCCCTTCTTGGTGTCGAATGTCGACAGCAACCTATGTTGCGAACTCGGTGTCTGCTTCCAGAACTGGGCACAAGTACTGTTGGTCAGGGTCTGGTTCCTTTTCTTTATCAACTCATATTTTTCAAAAATGCTCAGCTTGGGTCCTACCTTGCCTGACTGAGTGTCCAATGGGGAGTCTGTGGATTTATTCGGCAATGTTGGGGTAATGACCTTATGGAGGCTCGAACTGAAGGGTGGAATAACAAACTTGGTCACTGTGGTAGACAGGGCTTCTTTTTCCCCGGTCCGGCCAGGGACTGACGAAATCTTAGGCCTCTTGGTATGCAGCTGGAATTCCTCGGAAGATATCTCAGTGATAGGCGGAGATAAATCCTGCCTCAGCCTCTTCTCTTTAGGGACCTGTGGAGTGGTCGTTTGTGACACAGTGACCGGGGGATCCTGTTGTTCTACTTCGATCAATGTGTTAGGCTCCCAGGCTGTCTGATTTGCGAACTTCTCAACTTCGGGCCTGGACACATGAACATATGGGATGTTTTTGTTCTTCACCCTCATTTTTTAGATGATCCAACATGGGTCATAATGCCATGGGAAACTCTTGGAGAATTTCATCTCCCTTACCATCCTGTCTGCTTCTTCCCTAGCTCCCCGATTGTTGCAGATGAAGGAGCCAATCTGCCCCTTGATTCTAAGTTGCTGCTTTTTCTTCAATGACACAAAGTGGATATCATCAGAATTTATGATCTGCCGTATATATTCCAAAGCAAAAATCCTGATAGGCAGATACTTGGGCATCTTATACGGTGCCAACTTGCACCCGTATACTCTGATCTCGGTATGATCCTGGTATAAATACCAATCACCCGTCTTTGTGTTATCCGAGAGGTGCAGGATCCTCTGAACTTCATCGTTTATCTGAGGCTCACGCCTATCGCTTAGCATACTTACCAAAGGGTGATAGAATTGGTCGATGAACTCCTTGAAACTGAAATCAGTGGAGTTGTGCTTGAGCAAGGAGGTCCATGTTGTGACTACCTGAGGTCTGCCATATCCATCCATCTTCTGCATGGAAAAGATGAATTTATCTGCCTGGAAGAAGACGAACAAGTATGCTAGTATCGATGAGTATCTGAACATGCCTTCCGTGCCAAAATTCACGAACTGTTCGTGAATATTTTCTGCCAAGAATGTACTGAAGTCAAACTGGGTGGTGGGCTTTTCGTCGGTAGAGAAGATGGATAGAAAACCTAGAATGGGTTCATCTACCCACTGATCAGAATAGTATCCTAACAAAGCACAAAGGGATGAGATGACCTTGTTTCCCTTAGTGGAGAACATGGAAGACAGATAAGGAGGATTTGTGGAGGGAAATTGAGCGGATGGGGGAAGGAAGAGCTCGAATATTTGAGCTCTTTGGGGGAAGGTCATTTTCTGGTACAATTCCGTAAGAATTTCTAGATTGAAGGGAGACGCAGAGTCGGCTCAGGGGATTTGCATCATCTGGTCTATGGATTCGGGCGTGATGAGGAACAGGATCTCTCTGGACGAGGAGATGACGGCTCTTTGTTCAGGAATATAGTGAGCTTGACACTTGAGAGCGAACTCGGGAAAATGGTGGATCTGAGGGAAGAGGTAAAGGGGTAAATTGGACTCCCAGAGTCCAATTTCATCACTTTGGTCCAGGAAAACTTCCCTGAGCCACGACTGGAGGTCTGAGAAATCAAAATCGCATTTAGTATCCGCGATTAATCGGTCTTTGTCGACCAGTGGGATCCTGTCCAGGTCGCCAGGAGGCGGGAGAAACGGATTCTCCTCTCCTTCTGCTTGTTTGGATTTTGGCGCCATTTCTGCAACAGTACCTGCAATAAAACACGACGTTAGTGGGGGAGACTGACTGTGGATGAGGGCAACGGGGTGTAACAGAGGAGTAAGCGGTGAATTTCTCTGGTGCGATGGGTGAATAGAAAAAATGAGGGGAATAACGGTAGTTTTAAGTAAAAGGGGGTTGGTTGGGCACAGGAGACAGGTTAGTTGGATAATAGATAGATTATCCAGTAATAAATGGCCAACGGATCACTTTGAGGGTGAGATGGCAGGTGACGGTGGCTGAGGGATATGGACAGGTGATGTGGCGGCTATCGATTGGAGGTAAAATTCATAGTAAGGGGCTTTCCACGAGCGAATGGGGGGAAGGACTGACAGTAGTTATGGGACATGACCAGTTCGGGAAAGGTGGAAGGTGACATCCAGAGGTGACGGAGGTCTGTCAGATAGCAGATGGTGATGGGACTCGGTGCAATAGATTGACACCACGTATAACAAGGGACCCTCCAGAGGAAGAAAACCATTCCGGACCCCCTCCCCTCAGTTAAAAGAAGATCATCCGGGGGGGTCCAAAATCCATTTTGGGTCGTTGATCTACGTGCCTGTTTCTGAGCCGCAGATCTTTGCGCTCTATTTATCACTCATTCCGGACCCCCCCCTTCCATTAAAGGCAGAATGGATGGGGGGGTCCAGAATCCAACGCTGACCATATATTTGAGCACTCGATCCTGAGCCGTCCAGATGTGCGCAAGTCTTATCATCGATTCCGGACCCCCCCCCCAGTTAAAAGCAGAACGGTCGGGGGGGTCCGAAATCCATTTTGGGTCGTTGATCTGGGCACCACAATCAAGACCATTGATATGTGCAGGGAGCATAAGTGGGGAGCGGAAGACACATGCACCAGGGAAAAACTTAGGATAAATGCATTTTATGGGTTTTTCCAAGGTTTTTCAAGTAGACACCACCATGGGGCTCAACCAAACGATCTTTTAAGCATTTGAAACATGGTGCAACATTTACATCAAGTTGGTTCTTATTGAAATGAAGCAACAAAGCAACTAGCCTATATTCTAACCTATCTTCCTATGACAATTAACACAGATTAGACTGTTGGGTTAAGAAATTACTCTACCCTAGGGCTATCTGACCAGGATTAGACAGTTTGGCCAGATTTATTCACTAATTTAACCTATACACTTTGGCTAAGATTAAACTGTTTAGCCAAATTCATTCATTGCCCTATTAACATCAAATTTAAAAAAGAACTTGGCCATGCTTGAAAGGTATGGACCAAGTTACTATTATTGCATGGGGCTTTTATTGAAATTCTTTTATGCCCTCTTTTTCATTCCTTTTCCTTTTTTTTTTTTCTTTTTCTTTTTTCTTTTCTTTCTTTTTCTTTTTCTTTTTCAAATTATTTGCAGAATGAAAAATCATTTGTCAACAAAAAACACTAGAGACAGATAATATCCCAGTCACCAGTTGATCCTATAACTTATAGGATGATAACACTTTGATTGATTTTAAAGGTTTAATCTCAATATCATATTCTTGTATATTTGCCAACCAGTTAGCCCATTTTCCTTCTCTCAATTGTTGATTTAGAAGCATTGGAGATGAAGGAACATAAGAGATAGCATGGGAGTTCAATATGTATGTCTGAAAGTTTGTTACTTCTTTTATAAGAGCCAATTATGAATACCTCAACTCATAGTCATGTAGGGTTTTTCTTATAAAACTTATTGGGAGTTCTTCTCCTTTGTTATTTTTCTGAGTGAGAACATATGTAACAATTCTCTTTGTAGCAAATGAATAGATGATGAAATATCTTTGAAAGTCTGAACTAATGAGGACTGGAGCAGTGGTGATTTATCCTTTGACATTATTGAACACCTCTTGAGTATATGTTGTCCATTCGAACCTCTGCTCAGCAAAACATTGATTGGCTTCACAATGCTTGCATAGTCAGGAACAAATCTTTGCACAAAATTGATCTTGCCAAAAAATGATTGGACTCCCTTCTTGGATTTTGGGGGGTTGAGCTAGTTAATTTCTTTAACTCTTTCCATATATATGTAAATCCCTTCCTTGCATACAATATGGCCCAACAGTTTTCCTTGAGTCACAGCGAACAAACATTTCTTTGGATTAAGAGAGACACATATAATCTACATCTTTTAAAAACCTTTCTCAAATGATGGATATGATCATCCCTTTTCTTTGAATGCACCGTCAAGTCATCTTGATAGTCTGCCATAAATTTTCCTATCAATCTGTTGATTGTGTGATCCATGGCCCTCTAGAATGTGGCTCCAGCATTCTTCAAACCAAAGGGAATTGTACCATATGTGTATGTCTCCCAAGGTGTGATAAATTTTGTTTTTCACTATCTTCCTCAGCCACCAAGACCTGGTTATATCCAAAAAAACCATCCAACATGGACATGCAGGTCGATCCAGTAACTTGTTGGAGAAGAAACTCCATATTAGGTAAAGGAAAGTTATCCTTTATGCTTGCTTTGTTAAGGTCTCTGAAGTCAACACACATCTAGATTTCCTCGGTCGTTTTCCTTACAATCGTTGGATTTGAAAGCTAGTCTGAGTATCTAATGGGATCAATTATCCATGCCTTCTTCAATTTCTCAAATTCAATATTTACCAAAGGTTTCAGTTTGGGATTCATCATCCTTATTTTTTTCTTCATTGGCTCTGCTTCTTCCCTCAAAGGAATGATATACTAGAATATAGTTTTATCGTAATATTTCAAATCATCATAGGTACAAGTGATCACATCGATATATTCTTTGAATAAGGAAACATATTGATCAACTTCCTCAATGGTGTAATCAACTCCCAAGTTGACATATTTCTGGGAATTGCTAGTTCCAATATTGACTTTTATCATCTCTTGCACTTTTCAAACTGAAACTTCTTCAAGGAGATTCTTAGCATGATTGTATTTCTTAAAAATAGATTCATATTGTATACAATCTATGGGGAAAGCAGTCGAGTGATCGTCTTCATCATCATCATCATTTAACAAAAAAAATTCTAGTTGTTCATCGTTCTCAAATACTTGCAAGTATTCAATGTTATCGGGCACAGACGGTCGCGAAGCTCTTTCTACTTGGAAAGACGTTTTTCTTTGGACATCGTTTGGGTTTGAAAATGAGGCCTCCAAGGCTAGTGATTCGGCCTTGTGATTCTTGTCCCTTGGAATGAAAGAAATGTTGAAGGAACTAAAAGATTACATCAACTCGTTAACTATTTTGAAATACAACTTAAGTCTTTCCTTTTTAATTTTATACCTATGGGTAACCTGATTGATGATCAACTCTAAGTCGCCAGTTACAATTAGATGTTCTATTTTCATTTCCTATGCAAGGATCATCCCTTGAATAAAATCTTCATAGTATGCCTCATTATTAGTGCATGAAAATTCCAGTCTCACGGCATGTGGATGCATAATCTTACTTGGACTCAAAAGAACAATTCCAATTCCATTCCCAGACCTTGAACAGGCTCCATCGAATGAAATCCTCCAGTAACCTTCAAACAAACACTCTTGATTCTCCACATCTTGAACTTCATCTAGGCATTCATTATGCTCTATGTCCAGGATAGCATAGTTTCCAATCTCGACATCTATATAATCCTCCATTAATTCATTGTCCTTCTTCTTGAATGAGAAGCGTTTTCTAGGCTCACGCGGTACTTTAATCATTACTCCTTCTTTGCCTGGTAGCATCATACAACTTCCATCATTCATTATATATCCTTTGATCATAGATATCCAATATCTTCCCAGCACAACTCCATATGTCGGAGGAAGGTCTACCACAATAATATTGAAAACTATAATGATATGGGTGGATGTTGTAATCCAAGCATAAAATTCCTTGATTTCTCCATAAGCTAGCACTTTTCTAGAATCAATTGCATATATACTTTCATCGGTTTCATAATACTTGTGAAGCTCATGCCTAATTCCTCCATGACCACTAGTGGCATTATATTATTTGTTGTGCCAGTGTCAACTAAACAGTTATGTAGTGCAACATCATGATTTTCAATTGAAATGTAGAAGGGATGGATTTTGCCTCTCACCTTAGCAGTTCACTGGCTAGGGATTTTTTTTGGATTGGTAACAACCACTTATTCTCTTTCATATGGATTATCCAACAACTTCAAGATGTTTTCTCTTTGCTAGGGAATTTTCACCAGTTCCGTAAAGGGCATGGTTATCCTTAATTTACTCAAATCCTCTACAAAATTATATGTCATTTGAGTGGATTTTGATGTCATGTGTTTCCTTTTACTTCCAACGCTATCCGACACTTTCTCATTTGTTTTTTTTCCTTTTCTTTTTCTTTTTGGTTTTCTTTATCAGAATTGCCTTTATTTTTTGGTCTATTTACAAATCCTCTTGTCTGGGCAACGTTTTCTTGCGATTTGGGATCTTTGTTGCCCTCTTCAAATATATACATTGACATATCACATCCGTCCATATGCACAGTTTAGGATCTTTCATTAGGTGAGTAATAATTTTCTTGCTCAATTAATTGTTGGTCATAGACATCATCTAGAACAACTTCATTTGGAGTAGGTTATCTAGGAACCCTTGGTCTTTGCAGATTATTTGTGTTCTCAAACCTCACATTGTTTTCTTGGGGAGGGTTCCTCCTTTGCTCTGGGATTGTAATTCTTGGATTTGGCATGTAATTATCTCCCCTTCTTAGTCTGGTTATCTTGTTCTCCATTTGTTTGATGGTTCTATTCATATGTGCAATTTTGATTCTTTGCTTAGTTTTGTGTGCCACCACAGGGTCAACCTTTACGTCAGGTATGGTTCCCTTAAAAAATCCTCCTCCCACCATTTGTTTCTAAGCCGGTCGAGGCTTGAATTATTCATTTTTTATTGAACTGGAAGATCCTTGGTTATCAATACTCAATCCTTCCAGTTTCCTTTATACTCTTCCCAGTATAATGTCAGGGTCGACACCCATTTCAATCATAATTTCTTCCATCCCAGTGGATTTAGTCATTGCCTCCTCCAAAGTATCCATTTGGGATGTTTTGATGGCCTAAAACCTTACAACCAACCTACTACAAACAAGTAATCCCACACATGTGAAGAACTTCTCCTATAGGTGACATATGTCAAGCTCCAAGGTGATGAGGATCCACAAGAAAATATCTAAGACAAGAGCACTTCTAATCCAGGGTCCAACACTCCTCCTCCAATGGATCCAATCATCTAATCCCTCTTCAAGTCAATGTGCCATTTATGGGTCCTCCCACCTACATGTCCACTCCCTCAACCCAAGATAACATAAGTCAAGTACAAGCCTCTATGTAAGAGATCCAAGTAGCCCCATGTTTCTTAGATGTCAATGCCCTTCCATGGAATGCCAAATTCTCCAAAGTGAATAGCTGAAACTTCATATATATGTATAGGAGATGAAGTTCAAGTACATAATTTTGGATTCTTATTATAGGCCATTACAACCCTCTGGTCTCTCCAAAACCCTAGCTAGGTAAAAACACAAAAACCATAGCTCTAACAAAGAGACTCCAATAACAAAAAGATCACACTAACAAGTCCTATGTGGCCTCATGCAAGGCATATACTTTTATCTTCCTCCTCATTAAGTACAACCCTATGGTTTTTTATCAAAACCTAACTCCTTTCCTCCTTAGAGTAGAAACCCTAACACCCTAGACTTCAAGAATGCTAGTGAAACCCTAGTTCCTAAAACGAGTGAAAAAATAAAAAAATAGAATGAATAAAGGAGAAAAAGAGACTAATGTTTCTCCTCCTACATATCTAACTCAATTGTAAATAATAATAAGCATAATATTATTAATTATTTCATCATCTCTAATATTTAACTCGCAAGAACAAACCCAAGCATATTACAAGAGCAAGCTCCCAACAAGGACATGTTCTTTAAACCTCATAACTTCTCCTAGGTTTTTCTCATGAGAACTAGTGTCTTACTCCAAGAATACAAGTACAAAGAAAATAGCACAATGATGATACATCGACGGTTCCTCAATCTGAGTCTCGGTTTTCATTTTATTCCTAGTTGTAAGTCACATCCCAAACCATTTCGAGGACTATTGGCCAATTCCTCCTCGAGGCATAAAAACCTAACGGAGGAGAATTTTTTAATTTTGTGAGATGATGCAAGCTTGTTTAGGCATGGAATAGGTGACCACATTGTCCATACACTTCCAAGGCATGGTTTCATAAATTGGACCCCTTCATCGAAATGTTGCATTGCTTCTTACCAGGAGAAACCCTAGTTATCGAAATCGATGAATAAAGAAACCTCTGAGGCATGGGACCCAAGAGTGAGGGGTTCTCTAGCTGAAATCATATGCCAAGAATCCAACGGAGTCGACGGTTCCTCAATCTGAGTGTCATTTTTCATTTTAGTCCCAGTTGCAAATCGCATCCCAAACCATTTCAGGGACTCTTTGGCCAATTCCTCCTTGGGGCATAAAAACCTAAGGGAGTAGCATTTTTTAGTTCTATGAGATGTTGCAAGATTGTTTAGGTATGGTATAGGTAACCACATTGTCCATCGGCTCCTGAGGTGTGGTTTCATAAATTGAACCCCTTAATCCAAATGTCGCATTACTTCTTACTAAGCCAAACCCTAGTTCTCAAAATTGATGAATAAAGAAACCTCTTAGGCATGGGACCTAAGAGTGAGGGGTGCTCTAGCTGAATTCCTATTCCAGGAATCCAAAGGAGTCAACAGCTCCTCACTCTGAGTCTCGGTTTTGTTTTATGCCCAGTTGCAAGTTGCATCCCAAGCCATTTCAGGGACTCTTGGCTAATACCTCCTCGTGGCATAAAAACCTAATGGAACAACATTTTTTACTTTCGTGAGATGTTGCAAGATTTTGTAGGCATGGACTAGGTGAACACTTTGTCCTTCTGCTCCCAAGGCAAGGTTTCATATATTGGACCCCTTAATCCAAATGTGGCATTGTTTCTTACTAGGTAAAACCCTAGTTCTCGAAATCGATGAATAAAGCAACCTCTGAGACATGGGACCCGAGAGTGAGGGATGTTCTAGCTGAAATCGTATTCCAGGAATCCAACAGAGTTGACAGTTTCAAAATACGAGTCTCGATTTTCATTTTATTCTCAGTTGGAAGCCGTATCCCAAACCATTTCGGGGATTCTCGACCAATTCCACCTCGGGGCATAAAAACCTAACGAAGCTGCATTTTTGCATTCCATGAGATATTAAAAGCTTGTTTGGACATGGACTAGGTGACCTCTTTTTCCATCCTCTCTTGAGGCACAGTTTCATAAATTGGACCCCTTAATTGAAATGTTGCATTGCTTCTTACTCAACAAAACCCTATTTCTTGAAATCGATGAACAAAGAAACCTCCAAGGCATGGGACACGAGAGTGAGTGGTGCTCTAGCTGAAATTGTATGCCAGGAATCCAACAGAGTCGAAAGTTCCTCAATCTGAGTCTTAGTTTTCATTTTATGCCCAGTTGCAACTCACATCCCAAACCATTTCAGGGACTCTTAGCCAATACCTCCTTGGGGCATAAAAACCTAACGAAGCAACATTTTTGAGTTGGGTGAGATGTTGCAAGATTGTTTAGGCATGGACTAGGTGACCACATTTTCCATCCACACCCGAGGCACGGTTTCATAAATTGGACCCCTTAATCCAAATGTTGCATTGCTTCTTACTGGGATAAACCCTATTTCTCGAAATCGATGGATAAAGAAACCTCTGAGGCATGTGACCTGTGAGTGAGGGGTGATATAGCTGAATTCCTAATATAGGAAACCAACAAAGTCGACGATTCTGTAATGCGAGTCTCGATTTTTGTTTTATGCCCAGTTGCAAGCCGAATCCCAAACCATTTCGAGGACTCTTGGTTAATTCCTCCCTGGGGCATAAAAACCTAACACAACAACATTTTTGAGTTCTGTGTGATCCGGATTATTTTCAGCACTAAATGAGATTGGAGATATAATAAAGAAATGCACAGAGATATCGTAGATATTCAATAATATAACATAAATATATTATAGATGCAACCATAAACACAGAGCTACAATAATACACGATTTCTATTAATGAAATAAACGTACAGAGACTGTAAAAATATAGAGTGAAAGACTCGCTAGAATGGTGGCAGCTTATCTCTGAGAAGCGATGTGACAGCTACTCGCATTCGTAAGAAGATGATTACAATGAGGCTCTGAAGGCCTTTTTACAATAAACAGGAATGAAAAAATTCCTAGACATCCAAAAACCTAACCCTAGAAGATGAAGCTCCAAAAGTCATGTGGGCCCCGTTTGGGTAAGTTAGTACATCAACTTCCCAGGGTCGTAACGTTTGCATACGATCTTCGTTCTAGGCATGTGACTGCTCGTTGGAAAGGTATTATCAAGGAGATTCATTTTTGGGGATAAAACTTTCCTTTGGATATCATTGAGAACCTATATCTTGAAAAACCTTCATTTGGGCCCTCAAAATGGCCCCAGAAGTTAAAAACTGCTAAAAATAGTAAATTGCCAAATTTGCCAGAAAATTGTTTTGAGCCAGTCAGAAAAGGTGGGTGGCCATTGATATCCACCTAGATCATTGTGAGATTCTACAATATTGTTTAGGAATGGACTAGGTGACCACATTTTCCATTCGCACCTGAGGCACGATTTCATAAATTGGACCACTTAATCGAAATGTTTCATTGCTTCGTACTAGGAGAAGCCCTAGTTTTTGAAATCGATGAATAAAGAAACATTCAAGGCATGGGACACAGGAGTGAGGGGTGTTCAAGATAAAATAATATTCCAAGAATCTAACGGAGTCGACATTTCCTAAACCCTAGTCTCAATTTTCATTTTATGCGCAGTTGCAGCCGCATCCCAAACCATTTCGGGGACTCTTGGCCAATTCCTCCTTGTGGCATAAAACCCCAACAAAGAACCATTTTTGAGTTTCATGAGATGTTGCAAGCTTGTTTAGGCATGGAATAGGAGACCACATTGTCCACCCACTCCTGAGGCATGGTTTCATAAATTTGACCCCTTAATCAAAATGTTGCATTGCTTCTTACTAGGAGAAACCCTAGTTCTCGAAATCGATGAATAAAGAAACCTCTCAGGCATGGAACCCAGGAGTGAGGGGTTTTCTAGCTGAAATCCTATGCCAATAATCCAACGGAGTCGTCGGTTCCTCAATCTAAGTTTCATTTTTCGTTTTATGCCCAATTGCAAGTCGCATCCCAAACCATTTCAGGGACTCTTGGCCAATTTCTCCTTAGGGCATAAAAAACTAATAGAGCAGCATTTTTGAGTTCCATGAGATGGTGTAATATTGTATAGGAATGGACTAGGTGACCACATTTTCTATCTTCTCCTTAGGTAAGGTTTCATAAATTAGACCCATTAATCCAAATGTTGCATTGCTTATTACAGAGTTAAACCCTAGTTCTCAAAATCAATGAATAAAGCAACTTTTGAGGCATGGGACCCAGGAGTGAGGTGTTATCTAGCTAAACTCCTATGCCAAGAATCCAAAGAAGTTGACGGTTCCTCAATCTGATTCTTGGTTTTAATTTTATGCCCAGTTGCAAGTCGCATCCCAAACCATTTCGAGGACTCTTGGCTAATACCTCCTCGGGGCATAAAAACCTAACGGAGAAGCATTTTTGAATTCCAAGAGATGTTTCAATCTTGTTTAGAAATGCACTAGGTGACCACTTTGTCCATCCGCTCCCAAGGCATGGTTTCATAAATTGGACCCCTTAATGCAAATGTTGCATTGTTTCTTACTTGGCGAAACCTGAGTTCTCAAAATCGATGAATAAAGCAACCTCTGAGGCATGGAAACTGGGAGTGAGGGGCGCTCTAGCTAAAATTGTATTCCAAGAATCCAACAGAGTCGACGGTTCCACCATACGAGTCTTGGTTTTTGTTTTATGCGCAGTTGCAAGCTGCATCCCAAACCATTTTGGGGACTCTTGGCCAATTCCTCGGGGCATAAAATCCTTACGGAGCAGCATTTTTTAGTTCTATGACATGTTGCAAGATTTTTTAGGAATGGACTAGGTGACCACTTTGTCCATCCTCTCTTGAGGCATGGTTTCATAAATTTGACCCCTTAATCAAAATTTTGCATTGCTTCTTACATAGCAAAAACCTAGTTCTCGAAATCGAGGAATAAAGAAACCACCAAGGGATAGGACCCAGGAGTGAGGGGTTCCTTAGTTGAAATCATATGCCAGGAATCCAACGGATTTGACGGTTCCTCAATCCGAGTCTCAATTTTCATTTTATGCCCAATTTCAAGTCGCATCCCAAACCATTTCATGGACTCTTGGCCAATTCCACCTCGGGGCATAAAAACCTATCGAAGCATCATTTTTGAGTTCTGTGAGATCCTAAAATATTATTTAAGCATGGAATAGGTGACCACATTGTCCATCCATTCCCTAGGCACGGTTTCATAAATTGGCCCCTTAATCCAATTGTTGCATTGCTTCTTATTAAGAAAAACCCTAGTTCTCAAAATCAATGAATACAACAACTTTTAAGGCATGTGACCCAGGAGTGAGGGGTTCTCTAGCTGAAATCCTATGCTTGGAATCCAATGGAGTTGACGATTGTTCAATCTGGGTCTCAGCTTTTTTTTATGCCCAGTTTCAAGTCGCATCCCAAACCATTTCGGAGACACTTGGCCAATACCTCCTTGAGGGATAAAAGCTAATGGAGCATCATTTTTGAGTTTTGTGAGATGAAGCAATCTTGTTTAGACATGGTATAAGTGACCACTTTGTCCATCCACTCCTGAGGCATGGTTTCATAAATTAGACCCCTTAATCCAAATGTTTCATTGCTTCTAACTGATTAAAACCCTAGTTCTAGAAATCAATGAGTAAAGCAAATTCTGATGAATGGAACCCATGAGTGAGAGGTGATCTAGCTAAAATCCTATGCCAGGAATCCATCGGAGTCGATAGTTCCTCAATCCAAGTATTCTTTTTCATTTTATGCACAGTTGCAGATCGCATCCCAAACCATTTCAAGAAATCTCGGCCAATACCTCCTTGGGGAATAAAACATAATGGATCATCATTTTTTGGGTTCTGTGAGATGCTGGAAGATTGTTTAGGTATGAACTAAGTGACCACATTGTTCATCCACTCCCAAAGAACTGTTTCATAAATTAGACCCCTTAATCCAAATGATGGATTGCTTCTAACTAAGAAAAACTGTAGTTCTCGAAATCAATGAGTAAAGAAACTTCTGAGGCATCGCACCTAGGAGTGGGGTGCTTTAGCTGAAATCATATTCCATGAATCCATTTGAGTCGACGGTTCCTCAATTCGAGTCTCAGTTTTCATTTTATGCACAGTTGCAAGTCGCATCCCAAACCATTTCAAGGACTCTTGGCCAATACCTCCTTGGGGCATAAAAACCTAATGGATCAGCATTTTTGAGTTCTGTGAGATGTTGCAAGCTTGTTTAGGCATGGAATAGGTGATCACATTTTCCATCCTCTCCCGAGGCACGGTTTCATAAATTGGACCTCTTAATCCAAATGTTGCATTGCTTTAATGTATTCAAGGTTGGGAATTCCATATGCGCAAGAGCATTTCTAGAAGTGAATATTGTTTGACATAAACATGCAAATGATTTCTTTATAAGGATTGACATTTGGATGTGGTCTAGTTGAATAAGTATTGAGAGAATCTTCATAATTACCTATAGACTAGTTCATTCTCAAAGGACCTTTGAAGCATATTACAGTGCCAAAATGTCAGAAAATATTTATTTGTGAAATATAAGAGAAGAAGATATATAGACCAGTTAACTCTCAAAGGATCTTCGAGGAAAACATAATCATATATAGAACAAAATGGAGAGGGTTGGAACTTACGGTTATCTAATAGAATTTACAGTTCATATTTAAATTGTATAACAATTTTTTTCATTATCGCTACTAACGTTTATTGGAATTGTTTCATGTTTTATATCATTGGAATGACATATTATCTGTAACTTATTTGAAATTTTATTATGGTATGTGCACTTTGATATGATATAATATGATTATGGTTTAATTTCATATGTTGTAATATTAGAAATATAACATAAAAATTAATTATTGCATGAAATAAATAATAACTTTTCATTTTCAATGTTTTTTTTTGCAGAACACGGGTCTTCCAGAAGATCTAGTTGATCCTCATGAGATAGATCTAGATTATAATGGTTCTAATACAAACATGGGAGATGATTATGATGAGGTATATGCAGAAGACACCGAGGTAGACGACGATGATGATCAAATTGATGATGATCATGATAATGATGACGATGATGAGCCAGTTGTTGGTCGTAGCTAGTGGCATTGATCATATAGACTCCATCATGGATCATTGACAATATATTGTTATGATGCATCTTTTCATGTTTACTATCTATGTATCATTTTCATCTTCAGTACCATATTATTGAGTTGTATCATTTTGACATGTATAATTTTGACTTATGTCGATTGTTGGCCATGTTTCATTTTGACATGTTATTGATCTACTAGCATATTTGACTTTCACTTGTTTTAGTTATATATGATGATGATGTTATAAGTATTGACTTTTTAATATATATATATATATATATTGGAAGTGGTCGATGATTTTTGAATGAATATTTATTATGTATGATGATTTTACTTTACTACTCAGATGGATGTTGTCAAATTCAATTAAATTTCTTCATGAATGATATGACATAAATTTGAAATGTCATATATGTTTTTTTTAAGATATCTAAAAATGATATGATATACATTTCAAATGAGATATCTGGTTTTTTTTAAGATATAAGTTGTTTGACATGATACTTATCTATTGGTATATTTGACTCACTTATTTTAATTATAGATGACGATCATTTTATAATCATTATCTTGTTATTTTATATATATTGTATGTTGTAGATTTTATTTTGATGGAGATTTAATAAGTATAATGATGTTGTTAGTTTGTATGGATGTTTGTTTCCCTAAATATTCTTTATAAATGCTATCCTATAAAATACTCCAAATGCAATATGACTTACTCTATAATAATATAATTTTTTTAAGTGGCATGATATATTTAACTAATTAAATTGAAATAAAAAATATTATATTAATAAATGGAATTTATAAAGGAAGAAACATGAGTTGTTAAAATGGAAGCAAAATGTGGCTCTAAAATGGAATTAAAACTCGACATTAAATTGAAAGCCATACTTGGAGCTATTTCTAGATCTAAATAGGAAGCTAAATTGGTTGTTTAACAAGAAGCAAAATTGGATGTTAATTAAGAAGAAAATCCCAAAACTAAAAGGAAGCAAAGCATGGACCTAAAAAGGAAGAAAACTCAGATGCTAAAAATGAAGCAAACCTTGGACTAAAAGGAAGCAAACCATGGATCTAACAAGGAAACAATTATGGAAGAAACATTCGGTGCCAATTAAGGAGAAAAACATGGTGGCACTTCGAATGAAAAAAAGAAGCATTTTTGGAAGAAAAAAAGGAAGCAATGATGGAAGAAAAACCAAAAGAAATCTTGGAATCAAAACTTGGCACTACCTAGGAAGCAAAAAAAGAATCAATTCAGGTAGCAAATAATGAAGTAAAAATGGAAGAAATTTTAGAAGAAACAAAAGACGCAATCATGGAAGCCATTTTAGAAGCAAAAAAAGATGCAATGATGGAAGAAAATCTTGGTGTAAATTTGGAAGCCAAACCCAAAGCTATTTTCAATGCTATACCAGAAGAAAAATAGGAAGCATGATTGGGAGAAAAACTAGAAGTTTAGAAGGAAGCAAAATTGGATGTTACAATTCTAGGCATTATTTTAGGCACTAAATCCAGTGCTATTTTAGGTGCTATGTCCAGCACAAAAATTTAACTACTCTAGCCTCTAAATCTGGCGGTCAAACCAGCACTAATCTTGGAACTAATTTTGGCGCCCAATGGAACATACCATTTGGAGCTGGGTTTTGCGCCAACCATTGATCCCAATTCATGCACTCAAAACACTACACTTTGGTGATATTCTAGGCCTTAATGGCCTTTTTTGTTGTTGTGCTTGGTATCCTGATTGACAAGAATACTATTCTCAAGGAAGGGTCAGCCAACCCTTCCTAGGGATCCCCATTGATGAGAGTATTATGCTCAAGGAAGGTTCATTGGTTCTTTCTTCAAGCTCCCCCTAAATGGTAATATTAATCTAGAGAATGGGTCAATCAACAATTCTCATGGATCCCTCTTTATGAAAATACCAATCTAAAGGAAGGATATATAGGATGAAAACATTAATCTAGAGGATATGTCATTTGACCATTCTTTGGGATCCCTCTCAACCAAAACACTCCTATAGAGGAAGGATCGATAGACTCTTCTTTGGAATCCACCTATACAATAATACTAATATAGAAGAAGGGTCAACTAACCCTTACCTATCATTTCCATCGATGAGGATACTAAGATAATGAAAAGTGTCACACACCCACTACAACAACTTAGATTTTTCGTCTTTTTCTTCGAGGAACAGAATCCTCGAGACTTCTATGGGGCCTAGTGAAAACCCTCTCTTCCCTTATCCTCCTCCAAACAACCACAATCTGGCCTTAGTGCAAGCGCCTTTCGCAACTCACGAGTCAGGAATCAAGACTCTCGACTCCCCTTTCTCCAAACACCGATACCCGAGATACTATACGGGTATGGCTCCCTCCTCACTAGCGCCTGCTACATGTAACCATAGGCTAGGGCAACCACTAGCACCACTCGCAACCTTGCCAGTTGAGGTGTTGAGCTCTCGTGCTCCTCCTTCGCGAATCCCTCAGACGTGAGAGGTCAATGTTGCGTGGACTCTACCAAAGAAATGCACACATGCCACTTGTCAACCCTGCTATACTATGCTCATGAGTTGTGTCACCGCCGCCCGTTGCATGAGACCTCGGCTCTCGGAGTTTTGCAGCCTTAGCAATCAAAGTGCAGCTTCTTCATCCTATGAAACCCCGAGCCATGATAAGTCAACAGTGGGTTGACTCTTTCCCAGGTGACACGTGTCCACCACCAGTCACCCGCTTCCTAGGCTAAATACTATTGCTACTCACATCTCGCGACTTCGCAAGTTGGAGTGTTGAGCCCTCATGCTCCTCCTTCGCGATTTCCCGAGATACGATAAGTCAACAATGGGTTGAATCCTTCCCAGGCGACATGTGTCCATCACCTGTCACCCATTCCCACCTTTCTCTGGGCGCTTGTTGTTACACCACCTGTCAACCATGTGGTCCCCACTTACAGATGGGTCACATGTTTGCATGAGCCCTCGATGCTCAGCACTTCGTGACTCCTACAATCAAAAAGAAACTCCCTCAAGTTTTGAACCCCCGATAGGCAATAACCATGAAAGTTCTGATCCAACGGTTCTCTTGTGCCTTGGATCCAATGGTCACGATCACATCACGATCTCATGAATCGTGAGTTCATGCACCCCTACCCTTGACCACTCCAAGTTGTGAGTCAGTGAAATTCTACTCTCCTGCCTATACAAAGGCTAAGATCGACAGTCAATAGGGCTCCGTCAGATCCTTGGATCTACGGTCTGGGATCTCATCGCTACATGTGAAGGCTGAAAGGGTTGAGGTGTTAACGCCTTCGCTCCTTCTCTAGATCCATCAGTCTCGATAGATCTGGGGTATTCCCGAAAGGATTCCAACCATTCGTCTACCAAATGATAGGGTATTCTCTCTTTCTATAATTGGGCTTTCTATCCCTTCTGAGCTTGAATCACGAAATTCAACTTCTCGGGGCTTCAAACTCCCACGAATCCGAGACCTTATAGAGAAATCCTTCCTTACATAAGGTTTCCAGACCCGGATCGCATGAAACTTCAGACGGTTCTTGGGCAATCGTCCTGAATCTTAGTCGAGTCTCTGGGTAAAGGTTCGGCACGGTTCCAAGGTTTATGGGGTAATCCCCGAGGAAGAGTACTCTTGAGGAGCCTTCCCGAAACATTACGAGAGTTAAGCAAACAAGACGATTCTCAGTGGAGCGAATTCATGCCCCAACCTTAATCCTTTGTAGAGAAACTGACTATGGCATGTAAGCATACACAGGCATCCATTATTTCCATTCTAACACACCAGGCAATCATTCTACACAGAAATTATTATGGGCATATAAACATAAGCATGTAATCATGATATTCAGTTCAAAATACAAGGTATAAAACACTTATCAGATCAACCAGGCATGATGCAACTCCTGAGAGGGGTGCTCGTTTCCACCCAACCGTAGGCTCAATGACTCCAAACGGATTTACCACTAGCCACCCCCGAGCTAGACCATGATGCTTTGAGGTTCAGTCTCCTACTTCTAGCTCAACAGAAATCAAGGGCGAAGGTTACTCTCCTTCTCCTGATGCAGGAAAATAATACAGGATGAAGGTTACTCTCCTTCTCCTGGAATTCAGAACTCCCTGCATTTCCAAGGTTTCTCCAGTCTCTTTCGCGATCCCCGTCGCGCACACTGCTCTCCTCCTACCACATTTCCTCTATTGCCATTTTTTGTCTGCAAGGTTGCGTGTGGCGCGAATTCCACCATCTGTGATCAGGTCTGAGGGCTATTACGGATAGGCGGTTCACCCCCATCCCCTCATTAACTCTTGAGGAGCCCCCCCACCAACCAATCTGACGGGAAATCCATTCCAAGATCAGAGAGCTGCTTTGGTTTGTGAGCAAGTATATACCAGTACGGTATTGGTTCAGTGGAATTTAACGCAACCATTCCAGGTCCCTTCCACCACCTCTCATTATCCACTGTGGTCTCTTTTATCACATCCCCCTCTTAGCAGTCATGCAACACATATCCATAACATAATTTACATTCATCGACCTTTTATGCAAAGGTCCGTCAAATCAAACATTCACA